>APFE031180231.1:342855-354741 GCA_000404065.3 Pinus taeda
TCAGCTAGTTCAAGAACAATTGTTGTATGTTGCAGATTGGTAAGCTGAAGTGTTCTCATGGTCTCTAGAGTCATGACATTAATTGTGGCTGCAAGATCTATCAAAGTGTTTGGAATTTGTATGTTGTTAATGATGGTGGTTACTTTGGGAATTCCAGGATCAACATACTTCTCTATGGAAATGGTATTGGTCATAAGTCCTGCTAAATGTCCTATGACATGAATAGTTTGAGGATCAATTCTTTTTCTAGCAGGCTTCTTAAGGCACATGTCTTTGATGGATTTAGTGTAGATAGGAATGTCTTTTATAGCTTGTAGTAACGAGATTTTTATGTAGACATTTTTAAGCTCATCTAAGACATCAAACTGTGGTATAGACAATGGAGGTTTGATTTGGACCAATCGGTCTGGAAAAGGTGGATTCAATTGTTTCATTTGCTTATCACTGATGTCATCGTTTGATTTCTTTTGATTTGTTATCTCTTTTTCATTTTCTATGTTTTCTTCTCGCCTATCTGTTATTGGAGAATCTTTCTGGAGTACCTTGCCAGACCTTAAGTTGATGTTCTACAAAGGTAGTGTGGAATATGAAGTTCCCTCTTCTATATTGTAGGCTGGCCTCTCTGCTCTATTATTCGGATTTGGGACAGTTTGAGTAGGAATTTGTGTGGGTCTGGAAGGTTGTGAGTTAGTTGGAAATTGGAGTTGTGGTGGATTTATTGGTGGAGGAGCAGGCAGTGCTTGTTGAGTAGGTTGAGGTGGATAAACAGCTTGCTAAGGATACTGCTGATATGGTTGAGGATGTGGATATTGTTGGTATGGTTGTGGATATGGTGGGTATGATTGAGGATATGTAGGATAAGGTTGAGAATATTGTTGAGATGGTCTCCATTGTTGCTATGGGTTGTTTTGGTGCTGCCATGGCATGGGTACATTCCATGAATTATGTGCATAAATTTGATCATTCACAAGAAATTGCAAGTTTTGATTTGGGAACATACCTTGAGGTGCTGGCCTTGGCTGCCATGGTCTTTTTGCGCCCATGTAATACATGTTTTCCATCTCTGCATTGGCTACCATGTTATAGTTCTGCAAAACCTTAACTTTAGGACAGTTAAATGTATCATGATGTTCAGTACAGAAAACACAAACTTGAATGCTGTCTAATGGACAGTCCTTTAATGCATGTTTCTTCCGGCACTTGGGGCAGAAAATAGCCATTACCTGATCTTCAGCTTCTTGTTTCTTTTTGGCTTTTAAAGTGTCAATTTGGTTCCCTATTGTGATTAATAAATCTGTCTTAAATTCTTCTAATAGGTTGCCTATCTCAGCCCTTGTGACACTTGTTGAATTGAACTTAGTGGCCTTGGATGACAAGGTTCTTTTTCCCATTTTAGCTTTACTCCTTGAATACTTTTCGCATAGATCAGCGATTTCTTCAAAGGGTAAAACAGAAATGTCACCTTTACCCATTAAGTTGAGGTCATCCATGTATTCTTCTCGGATACCTTTCAAGAATATTGTGCGGGTCAGTTCAAGAGGCATAGTTCGGTGTTTAGATTTTTGTAAGTTGTAGATAAACCGTTCCAAGTATTCCTCTAAGGTTTCATCCTCTTGATGGCTCATTCTAAAGATGTCATCTTTAGAGTCTTTGGATCTGCAGTAGGGTTGATATTTCCTTAGAAATACTTTTCTCATACCATCCCAATCAGTGATAGTATGCTCACCAAGCCCCATGAACCATCTCAAGGCTAATGCTTTTAGTGTGGCTGGAAAAAGTCTGAGCCTATGGGCATCATCAATATAGCCATATGTTCGACATACAATGTCAAATTCGAACAAGAATGAGTTCGGATCTTCTGAAGCCATACCATAGAAATTAGGTAGCACTGATGGTGGTATATTTTTCATTTTGATCTCATCATCTTCCTGTGGTTCTTGTATGGGAAAAGGAAAAGTGGACTCTTCCTCATCTCTCTGTCTTTGATGTGGTGCTGACCCATCTCCTTCCTCAACCATCTTAGTAGATTTCTCTGTATCAGAGTCACTTCCTTCAAAGAGGCGATTAAGGTAAGAGTGTTCAATCTTTGGAGAGTGTTCAGTCTCTAGAGAGTGTTGAGTCATTGTGCTACTTTCTCCTTGTGTGGCAGACCTAGGAAAGTCTCTCTTCTGTGATTTATGTATGAATAAAGTTTGCCTTTCAACGAGGGTAAGTCTCTGTCCTGATTTTTGTTTATCCTCTAATGCTCGAATGAAATTTTCCTCAGCTGGTGTTGAATTCTTTACAGAGTCTGCTCCTGATGATGATGGGTTAGTTTTTGAATGGTGGGGGGTTCTTATGAATCTACCCCGATTGTCTCTAAACCTAGGCATAAATGAACATGACTTTTGACTGTATTTTTGTTGATTTTTGTTTATTAAATTTTTTTTCTTTTCAATCCTTTAAGTACGCCTCCCCGGCAACGGCGCCAAAATGTAGTGTCCTCTCTAGGGTGCTATATTGGGCTAAATTTATTATCAACCAAGGTGCGTATACTTAGAGGCGTGTGCCTAAAATATATAGACATAAAGGATCTACTCTAGGCCTATTATTCCTAAGTACAGTGCTGAGACTAGATCTAATATTAAACTATAAAACAAATCTTTAACTAAGCATCAAACCATATGTCATTAACAACTAAAATGCAATCCATAACATGCTGTGTATCACTGTATGTAAAGGCTTCGATCCCCTTACAGAGACACCAAACATGAAACCCCTGTTTAATGGCACTCAATAGTCATGAATATTTATTATAAACATGCAAAGTAAAAATCATAAGCATCGTCCATAGCAGTGCTTTACAAAGCAACCCTGGATTGAATCCTTTACAGGATATGATTCACAATCCAGATGAGGGTTTGTTCAAGCGCATACATAGACAATCTAACAACGCATTCATAAACACAAACGTAAGCATCAATCAAATCCCTGTGCATATAAATCGATATCAAAATATCATTCAAACGCTTGACTGTAAAATGTAATTAAAGTAACAATGTAAATGCAATGTAAACGTAATTAAAATATCGGTATACCATGCACGTAGGGCCCGTCCGCGTTCTTGGCACACCGAGATTGTTACTCCACGATCACAGTATCAAACAATGCACGAAGATTATAATGCAATCTTATATTAAATCAAAAGCTCTTTTCTGAGGCGACAAGAAATGTATATATAAAACGTAAGGTCTGAAGTATCAAAAAGGTAAACTAACATATAACCAGGTTCGACCTTTTAATTACATACATTCACATCCTTTGAAAAATGGATGTTTATCCATGGGCGGCTGTTGCTACTTTTACAAAAACGCAAAGATGTTCCTATCCTAACTTACGCTCATAAAAACTAGGAAACAACTAAAAATCGAATTGACTGTAACTGTGTGCTATTGCTGCCTTTGTGCCAACAATGCCATAGTTGACCAGGCGTTGACTGTGCGTATAGGAGGGATGTTTCCGCTGCGGGATAGGTGCTTGTCCATGCTTGGACATTCCTCTTTTCGCCCATACCTTTCGCTCTAGCCTGGCTGTCATGCCACATGTCAAACGATAAGCCATTTACAGGTTGTTGAGACTTCCTGTAGTTATTTAGGCCAAAAATCCTAATTTATTAACACAAAACCCCTAAATCAATTTAAATGCAATTCAACAACTATAAAACTATTAATTAATCAATTTCCAAGGCATTTGAGGGATAAATGATGAAAAGAGGTAGGAAATGGTCATGTTTTGGGAGGGAAAAAGGGGTCATAGAATGGTACCAACATGTACCTTGACTATATTATCTTATTTATAGGTAGAAACCCTCTAATAGGGCACTTGGTTAACCTCATTTGGAATTTAAGATACATTGGCACACCCCAAAGCCAATTATGGAAGGGAAGGCCATTATGAAGTCCCCACCTATGGTCCATGATTAGGTAAGCTAATTTACTCGATTTCTCCAATGACATGTTGTACTGGAAGGCTAGGGGACGCATTGGATCTTATGCAGGCTTGTACATGTTTTCCATTTGGATTTAGTCTCCCTATATAGGGTCTTAATCCTCCAGAGGGCTACATTGGCACATGTAAGGTGAGTGTGGAGAACCGAGGGGCTCCACAACAACATATTTCACTCCATGGATCCCCACAACCATTCAAAGATTGCTCGTGGTTCACTTATTGGACGAGTATTATTCACATGATCTATCATGCCTAGCTAGCTCGAAATCTACACTATACGCTTGGCAAATGATCCAAGACTTGTACGATGATGTGGCATCACCTACACTATCATCATAGCCCTCGAAGGCAACCCATAGGAATCTTCGATTTGTTTGGAGACCGATGAGGACACTTGTGTTCCCCCACATGTCAATTGGAACACAATAGGTTATTACAATGGACCAAACCCTTTTCCAGTACTTTTGAGGGTCCTATTATTCATTGTGCCCCCCATGGACCTCATTAGGCCAGTTAGAGGGCCCTATGACATGAATATATTATTATTTGACCTCTTAAGAGGATTACCTTTCCCATTTATGAGCTAGTTTGGTGGGCTTGTCACCAAAAGTTGTTTTATTGGCAAATTATTTTATTTTGGGGATTATGTAGGTCAAGGAGGCTAATTTAAACTCCTAAGATGTGTATAAATAGAAGTGAGGTGAGATCATTTCTCATCGGTCACTTTGGATGGATCTCTCTCTTCTTTAAAGAATTTCATATTTTTCCTAGAGGATGAATTGGAGCTTTTATAGATGAATTTTGATGTATGGTTGTTGGTCTATCTTCTCTTGGAGCTTCTCTATTTTCATTTTTGAATAGTTGGATATACTCGGAGTATGTATGGAATTTTGATGTTATTCTTGTTACTTTTTGTGATATATGATGGATTGGGAATTTCGTTGTTTTAGGGCTAATTGTTGCATGCAATTATTGCTTAATATTGTGGAATTGTCTTTAATATAACATTCTCTCCATGTATGGGCCATGTAGCGTGAGTGAAATCTCTTATGGGTGAATTTTGACCTTGATAAGCCATTCAGGTGATGGGGGTTTTTTGTGTCTCAAGGCAGCTATGCCACCTAGATATTGCAGAGATTTCACATGGAAAGTTGTAAATCTATGGATACACCTATAGAAACCAATTAGAGGAAGGAGAATGCCACTTCATGTGAAGAGGTTGATGCTACCATTTACTGATAGCTAGTGGGTTCATTGACGTATTTTGTGATCACACGACCATATATGTGCTATGCAGTCAACTAGTCGAGTCAAGCTATGGTTAGGATGACCAAATTGTATTGGAAGGAAACAAAGCATGTCTTATAATACCTCAGAGGCACTGCCCAATATGGATTATGGTATAGACAGATGGAAGGAGTGAATCTGTGTGGCTTCAAAGACGCATATTGCACAGGGAGTTCATCAAACCAAAAGAGTACATCAGGTGGAATTTTTAGTGTTGGTTCTACAACAATTTGCTAGTACAACAGGAAGCGAAGGTCTGTGGCACTAAGCTCAGTAGAAGCTGAATATATGGATACATGTCAAGAAACATGTGAGGCAATCTAGATGAGAAAGATTCTTGTGGGACTATTTGACTAGAAGATGGATCCAACTGTGATCTATTGTGATAATCAGAGTTGCATTAAGATTTTAAGAATTTGATATTTCATAATTGATCAAAGCATATAAATATATGTTATCATCAATTATGAGACTGTTTGTAGAGGAGGCTAATGTTAGTACAATACATGCTGGCAGAGAAACAAGATGCTGACATATTGATAAAGGACCCGTCAAGAGAGAAGTTAAAATTGAGTAAATTCAACATTTCCACATCAGCAAACAACTTGGAGTTAGTTAACCGAGGTGACATGGCTCTTGTCACTCAGTTAGCTCAGTAAATTTTATTTAGAGGGTTTTGAATTAAGTTAGGCCTGTGTGATTTCTAATTTCTAGCAATCCAATTTAGTTATTTCCAGTCGTATTCAATTGAACAAGTTTTAACTATTGATAGAACTAGTTGGAGGTTAGTTGTGTAGTTGGATAATAGTCTAACTCAGTGATCATCTAGTTAACTCATCAATCAACCAAAAATAGCTAGTGCATGCAGAGATTTTGGTTTCCCCAACTATGGTGGAGATACTGAGGCAGTGTAACATCAATTATAGACTAGTCATTAGTTTACAAGTGTTGCATGTAGTCAGAGATACAACCTTCATAATTGCACAAACAATTGAACGAAAATTCCTAAAAAATAGGGGCTTAATTCCTTAGGATTTGCACAAGGAAATAGGGGCTCAACCAGAGGAAAAAATTGACTAAATATGGGCTAGAGCTTCTCATTGAGCAGAGAGAAAGGTTATTCGCTTGCAAGTTGAGTTCAAAGTTAACAAACAGTTGTAATTCATTCTCTATTCATATGATCAATGCAAACAGGCTTAAGGGGCTTTTACCAGTTGGTTTCCCCATAAATTCGTGTACTGTTGTAGGTGATTGATGCATACTTGCTAATGTTGTTCTAAATTGTGAATCAATTTCCACAGAGCAGTGGAGTAGAATTATGTCTCTTGAATTAGATTAAATTTCTTGAGTAATTGCAATTCTATAACCATATTCCTACACTTGATGCGACAATTTGGTAGGCTCCAAAATTTGAATGTAGTGAAGTTTTAGAGAATGTTGTAGCAACGACAACAATTATATAATATTAATGTATAATAATAATAATTTTATTCCTAATTACATTCTTAATATATTAAATACAACTGATGTTCACAAAAGCTAATCTCATAAAAAAAAACGGATTTAAGTTAAAAAAATGGGTTTAACTTACAACGGTGGAGAAGATGGCTTGCCTTAATTAAGAATCATGTTTAACCCTCTCCTGGCTTTTGACTCTTATATCTAATTGAAAGGCTTAATCGACAGTTAACTCAATAATCCTTCATAAACATAGACTCATGGAAGTAAATTAGAATAATTTATAGCCAACAAATCAAATAGCAAAATAAAGGAAAATATAATTGATTCCAGCGGAGCAATTTAAGTTCCATCAGACGAATGTTGTTGGTACATTATATACTTCAAAACTATGAGGCCTTAGACTTCTTGATGCCATCGGTAGAGTCAGCGAGACGATCAACAAGTCAAAATTGAAAATACGATTCATGGATTTGTAACTGATGTTATAAAGAAACCTCCATGCCCTTTAAACTCCCAACATTTTCTCGAAATATGAGTGACTACGGTTTGATACCTTGACATCACTCAAAGAATGATATGTATGAGTGACTACGTTTTGATACACCATTATACCATAATTCAAAAAACATAGCTGCAGATTGCCTCTATTATGGAACATAGTTAAGTTGATTCAGACTTCGACAATCGACTATCAATTACAAGCTTGACAGCCTGATTTTCGGACGTCCAACCAGTCATATTTTCTCCTTCCATGTCAATGATATGTCGAACGTTAAATTTGAATCGAAGTTCCAATAATTTTTTTTGGTTTAAAATTAAATGAATCATGATTGTGTTGAGCATGGAATGAAGAATTTAGAAGTTCAAATTGTAGGCAATGGAATGAAGAATTTAGAAGTTCAAATGGTAGGCAATAATCATGTGCACAACTAGAGTTTACGTAAATAAAAATATGGTTGGAGAATGTACAACATAGGAAAGAACGTAAAATAAGATGTTACTATTATTATTATATCATTATGTTGTTAAGTGTTTCGTCGATTTGGAGGTTACAAGGTTAATTCTTCTCAACGCTTTTGGAGTTAGGCCTTGATAGTATGGCCGACGAGATTTGATTCCCTTTAGGGTTGATCTACCCAAATTTTCCCACAAGAGAGATTATTATTATACCATCTTGAATATAAGAGAGCCATGCATGAAAGGGTTGGCACAAGGCTTGTAATTTTACATATATTTAACAATATTTCACCTTGTTCAAATCAACATTCGACAATGATATGATATGACAATGACTCAATTTTATCCTTCAACCTTTTTCTGGTGAGTGTTCCATAGCAAAAGAATGTTGATATTTCTCCATAATGGAAAATGGAGATACCTTCTCATCTATTTGTTAGCACAACCCTCGACTTGCTCAACAATGTTGATCTTATACGACTAAGTCTTAATGCAAGAACTCACAAAAGGAATCAAAGAATGCACCTCATGGATAACCAAGAAATTGAAGCCTATAGGAATCAATGAAGAGGTATCGTGTATAATACTCCATTACTATTGTAATTCATTACTTAATTTATGCACACATTAGTCAACCATGTCCTTCACCGCTTGTATAAGTCATTGTTTTATAAAAATTGGCCTAGTCAGTAACCAAGTCAATGTACTTGACTGGCTCAACAACTGAGTTGATGGACCAATTTTGGACAAGGATTAATATAATATAAAAATGCATAGTATCAATTGTAAAGCATATAATTTCTCGACATACCTCTATAAACATTATATCCAACACACTCGTTTTTATATCTTAGGCCCTCCTATATAATGCAGAGAAAGGTTTGGCCAAAAGTGATAGATCACGTGGCATTCACCAACAACTTGACAAACAAATATTTCTTACAACTTGTAGGTTGTAAATTAAAATACTTATGTAGGTCCCAATATGCATAGTCAAAATCAAAGTGAGCTTCTTACTTTTACAATCATCTACTTAAAAAAAATGGCGTATTTTATCTATCTTCCACGAACTTTAGCATTCTGAACATTTTTCGATGCACTAAACTGCTTGGGCATTGGCTTATCAAATAACTTCATTCACAGTTTAATACCTTTTGTTTTCCTTTCTCAAATTCATTTTCTTTTTCTTCATATCTCCTTGATTTCAGTCTTCTTTTGTAGGTCTTCAATATCAACATTGTATATCTTTAATTGCAACATTGGCAGCATCCTCAAAGATCTACAAGCATCATGTTGCATCTCTCGAAAAATTTGTCTTGCATATTTTTCATTCAATTCATCCTTTCTGCTTTGCTCTTCTGCAGGTTCGTACCGCCTCCATTTTCTACTGCTATCACCCAGCCAAATTGAGAGGGAATGACGCTATATGTTATAGACCTACAATATGCAAGAACATGCTACATAATGGGAACAACAAGAACACATATAAAAGTAAACAAAGAGAAATAGAACTGTGAAGGAATTCCAACCATGTTTTTATTAGACTTAATGTATATTTATACATGAAATATGTGGTTAGAGTAGTTGTACATGCTCTCAACCACCCATTTACTTTACCTTACACAGTGATTAAAGATTAATGACATTTGCAAAATATATAATATGACGACAAACTTAGGTCTAAGACACCCCTACAACAGTTTGAAAAATATCCACATTCAAAATTTGGTCAAATTTCACCACTTGAACATAAAATATGTAAATACAATTTATTTAATTAGTTAAATTAATTAACTTAATTAATTTTTTAATTTTTAAATAATTAAATTAATTAATAATAATTAATTTACTAATTATTAAGAAAACCACTAAATTCAGGAACATATATAAAATTTAGAAAACAAATGTAATAAAAACTATATTAAATTTTTTATCGTAAATATAATATAAATATATAAATATATTAAAAATAAAATAAGGAATATTTCTCCTGGTCCCTCGGCTCCCTGAAGGATTATGCATTTGCACTTATTCTTGCTTCCCAGGCTTACTAAGCGGCGTGATGATGTGCACATATCAAGTGGGAGGCGTTGAACAATATTGAAGTGGGAGCTTTATATTATATAGAGTGGGAGGATAAGGCATAAAGTTCGAGGAGGGTACCACGTGGGTCCCCTCCATTCCCTCACTTCAACCATACCTATGTACCTTTTTCATAATACATCTCCATGAGGTATTAAAACTATAACTATTTTATTTGTTTTTATTATTATACTTAAATTTGTTTAATTATATATTATTTATTGTTTTATTTCTTTTAAATTTTGTTTCATTTATTTTTAAATAATTTTAAAAATTTAATTAAATATAACATTAATAATAAACTTTCCAAAAAAAATTCCCAATACTCTGCATTTTTCAGCAAGCTATTAGTTCTGGAATTCAAACTTTGACTACCAATACCTTCATATCTACTCAACGAAATTGAGTGAATGAGAGTTGAAGTGGATTTGTCACCAGATTTGGTCATTAATAATTCAAAAAAATCAATATAAGTTGCAAAAAATCAATATAAGTTGCAACTTTGAATTTGCAACAATAATTAATTTCTTAGATTTCTTTTGGAAGAATAAGTGGGTTTGCCACCAGATTTGGTTATTAATTATTCAAAAAAATCAGTATAAGCTGCAGCTTTGAATTTGCAACAATAATTAATTTCTTAAATTTGTTTTGGAAACATTTAATTGGCGAAGAAAATTTATTGTCACTTATTCATTCTAGGCTTGTTCAATTGATAATTTTTTCTCCATAGAAAAAAATTAAAGAGATCAAATTTTATTTTATTAATTTAATTAATCAGTTTTGAATTTCTTAATTGTTTTTCATAAAATTAGAAGTTTATCTTTTAATTTTACTTTTTGCAAAAATTTTGTTGAATATATAAAACCTAAAATATTTGGAGCGGTGAATTTGGAATATTAGAAAGGAAAAAATAAGATTTTCAGCTCTAAAATGAGGGATCAAAACTACCATCAACAACTACAACTCTCCTTTTGGCAAATTTTGTTTTTGTAAATAAAAATTAAGTTGTAGAAGAAGGGGAATAGCTTCCTCTTTTATGCAAAATAGAGACTCTTTGCACTTCTATAAGGAGGATTTTTGGCTTTATTTTGGTATGAAGACTCAAATATGAGTTTTGTGGGTTTTCCTTTCAAGATCAAATCTTTGTTAGACAAACAAATCTTGCACTATTGCAACACTTTCTTTGCTAGAAGAGCTTATGATTTTGGGAAGATTGTTGGAGATTCATTGTCAAATGGAGCAAAATATTCATATTTAATGATTGTATTTTTAAATACTTTTATTTGTTAATAAAATCATATTCCTCTAATGACATATATGTGCCAATTATTCCATGTTTTGCGCTTTTGTTTAAAAATAATTGTCTACTAGATCAACTATTTGATCTAATAGTTTTATATATCTACTATTTATTTTCTATTTTCTATTGTATTTTAACGACTTTTTTAGTAACTATTTACTCAAAAAATTTCCATCATAAATGATTTAAACATCATTGAAATTTTTTGAACTTCTTATAAGTTTTAATGGCTCATATTTCATTGTTTTAAATCTCAAAACAAAGTATGTCTTGTACTTATAATATCAGTTGTTAGAACTAATTAACAACTTAATATTCAT
The DNA here is from genome assembly GCA_000404065.3 of Pinus taeda. NCBI lineage: Eukaryota > Viridiplantae > Streptophyta > Pinopsida > Pinales > Pinaceae > Pinus > Pinus taeda. The sequence goes on from APFE031180231.1 coordinate 354,250, forward strand.
CATAAAAAAACATGTTAAGACGCCATCAAATTTAAATCCTTTCACTTGGTATTTGGGAGCTATCTCCTAAGTATCAAGTCAGATTAACTTTCCATTTTTTTTCCACATTAATGAATAAGACTGCATTTAAATTTAGATTCAAATCTAATTCTGATTTATTTTAGAAGTCTCCTTTCATAGGAGAGATTACATTGGTGGCTTGCTTGAGCCTTTGTGTTAGCTTAAGGATTGCATTCTTACAAGCATGCAACAAGAAGTGAAGCCTGAATTCTCATTTTGTTCATAATAGATCATAAATATCACAATTCAGTAGGGATGTGAGGGTAATTAGACCCATTCAAACCAGTTTAAATCACTATTCTAAATAGATAAGGGTAGGGAAAATTTTAAGAACCCCCCTAAATTTATAAGTATAATAAATGGGCGAATCTCCATGGTATATAGGAAAAATGGAAGGCGATTTTATCAATAATATAATATGTATATATAATT
>APFE031180231.1:354981-396802 GCA_000404065.3 Pinus taeda
GTTTTATTTGTTTACCATACCTCTCATTTATTTATATTTTTATTAATTTACCATACCTCTTTTACAAATATGGTATTTAGCCCATAGGATTCACTTAGATAAAACCTCTTTCTCGAGCCTTCATAAATAGAACGAGGGTTATGGACTAAATATAAAAAGAGGTTTTCTTTATTACCATATGTCTAGTTTATTTATATTTTTATTTATTTACCATACCTTTTCAGTAAGTATAAAAAGACATTTTATTTATTTACCATACCTCCACTTTACTTATATTTTTATTTGTTTACCCCCTTGCATGTATATAAGGTGACTTATGGAGTAAATATAAAAAATGCTTTATTTATTTACCATACCTCTCATTTATTTATATTTTTATTAATTTACCATACCTCTTTTATAAATATGGTATTTGGGCCTTTGGCCCATAGGATTCACTTAAATAAAACCTATTCTTGAAATGTGCGAATGGATTCACTTAAATAAAACCTATTCTTGAAAATGGGTGAATGGAAGGTTGTAACTCCTAATTTCAAGGGCTAAATTTACCTTTTTTACCCTCTCCCTTACAATAAGGTGGGCTATTTGAGGAGGTGATTTGTAAAAATGTACTATGATACAAAATATTCGCCCACTAAAAATTTAAAACCCCTTAATTTAGCCAAAGGGTGAACATTCGCCCCTAAAATTTTCTATGGATAAGGGCTTAGTTTGTGCCCTCATTAGGTAATCTCCCCATTGTTGGTTTCATTCATTTTCGGCTATCAACAAAAGGATAATCAACTCAAGATGGAGATGAAGCTCTTGGAAAACATGTTTGATAGCAAAGATATCCCTTGAAAAAATCTAGTATAGGCTTTCACAAGGGAGAATCTAGCTCACATGAAGGAGGAAACAATAATGTAGAATCTAAAAATATTGTCGCAGAAAATGGTAGAAATATGAGTAGCAAGGAAGGAGGTAGAAACAAAACAAACAACCAAGGAGTGATGAAATAAAGTATCCTTTGTAGGAAATTCAATTGCTCCTAGATTTGATGTTAACATATTTTCAATATTTTGAAGGAGAAATATAAATTCCTCTCCTCCTTTGATGGATGAGTTCAAATTCTATTTCTATCATAATTATGGACATGTTGTATCTAGTTGTAGAAGCAAATCATTTAGATCTCATATATAGAGTATGTAGTAGTTTGGAAAACAAATGAGATCAACATCCTTCAAGTATGAAATTTCATTTTATGGTTATGGTTTATCATGTAACCTATATGGTCACAAGGAAGTTGGTGGAAGATGTCATGTATGGAGTAGAAATATGATCAATGCAAATAAGAGATATGACAAGTTTAACATAAAATATGATCGTCTTGCCTCATGTCGTGGTCAGGTGATATGTTATTCTTGTGAAAATATGGGTCACATGGCTAGAGACTATAAGTTCTCTAGTGTCTTATGGAAAATTAGGAAAAAGGAGTAGCTCATCTATAGGAGGCCTAGCCGAAAACTAGAGGAGATTGTGAATACTAGGAAGTAGCCTACAAGAGTGGAAGAAGAAGAAGAAGGAGTAGCAAGTGAAGTGTGGTATTACTCTATTTACTCTTAAAGAAGATGAAAAATGGTACATAGATAATGGATGTTCCTATCATATGTCAAAGGACAAAAGAAAATTAATATTCTTGAAGAAAACCAAAGACGGCCTTGTCATTCTTGGAGATAATGCACCAACAAAGGTGTTAGGAAAATGTAAGGTCAATCTTGGCTATAAGAAGAAAAATGCAACTGATGCGTTGCTGGTTGAAGTTTTGAAGTATAACATATTGATTATGATCCATATGTTTGATGGCGGTAAGGAAGTGATTTTCAACTCCAAAGGTTGTAGCATCCAGAAACAAGGGTCCAAGAGATTGATTGCAAATGAAGTCAGGACCTTAGATTATTTGTACATGATGAAGGGAAGAGTATCATGCAAAAGCAAGGAAATGATGCCAATCTCATCCTCTTCCTATTTTGTGGAAGAGAATAAAAATCCCTAACGCAACCCATTATTCTCATATTTATTCATAAGAAACATTGCAGTTAAGTGCGCGATCCCAAGGGGAGTGTATGGAAGTGGCATGGAATCTTAAAGAAGAAATAATGAAAAGTTACATCAGAAACATGGCGTGACTAAGATCCTGAATGCATGATAAGGTCTGAAAAGACGATAGTAAAGTTAGATGGTATATGAGCTCAGTGGGAGTTGTGCATTGAGTTAAGTTATCAAGGATTACTTATTATTTCATCTTGATTTCACTATATTTCTATAGTAGACATATATGTTGTAGTGAAAACAATATCTTTCAGTCATAAATGTAGTTTTTCATCATTTGGAAATTTGTTCGTGTAGTACTTACCTTAGTCATGCATAGAAGGAACTCTTGCTTCAACCATATATGCACTTTGGAGTGTATTAATGTAACCATGTACTATCATTAATGTAGCCCTGTATCTTCACTATTAAGCCCTATATTATCATTTCCCTTATCTTTTGGTCTAGTTTATGTTGTCTCTTGCATGTGGAAAGGAGGCATAGGAAGCAATAAAATCCATTGGACAACAACATTACAGCCCTAGAACATGTTTAGGAGGAGTGCATTCCGCAAGAGAAAGAAGATTATTAACCATATTTTCATTGATGTCACATTAGTTATAGGAGTAATAAGTGTGAGCAGCCATTTTCCTTGGTTCTAATGTTTATTGTGTAGGAGTATTGTAGTTGATCATAATACTTGATCATACTTCCTATTGTCAGCATGGTGTTCAGAATAAATTTGGCCACCCTTTTACATGTAAAAAGGGGTAGAATAAGACCGACCAATAGTGGAGAATGAGCTAGCCAATCAAAGAATGGAAGCAAGTGAAGAAGCCTAGTTGGTGATATGGTTGTGGTGTTGCCATCAATGCCAAAGGGGGAGATTGTTGGCAACATGGTGTTGGAATTGATGTCAACACTGAGTTAATTAGTGTTGGGTATTGATGTTACAACTAGATGTTTTTGTTCAATATTTGATTGGTGCATTTTGGTGTTTCATGGGTTCGAAAGTTCCTTATAGGTGTAATGAAGCAAGTGATGTAGCTCTGAGCAGTTCTGGGTGGGAGAAACTTTATTTTTTCCCAAACTAAGTTATATATGTTGATTGTATATTGAAAATTAGTAGAGGAAGCCTAGATTGCACAGTCATAACCAATGTCTATAGGCTTATAGGTGAAAGTTGAGTGTTTGCTAAGTTAGCACACGAAAGAAAAAAATACCACTGGCTCTTACGAACATAATGTCCTAAGGTATTTGTTGTGATACTAGCATAATTTCCCAAGGTATATATCTTTATTTATTTTGGTCTTTCAGGATATATTGGAATGGAATAATGCATTTGATTTTTTCTAAATTAATCATTTTTATTTGGTCATCAAGGAGTGAATTCAATGCATGGATTTGGTCTCAAGGTTTATGTGGTAAATTCGGAGAATGGGCTTTTAATTTGTGATGTAGTGGATCTAATGTTTGTTGGATCCAATTTTCTACTAAGGAATATATTTCTATGTAAGGGAATGATGGTTTGATTAGAAATATCACTAGTATCTAGTGTATGGAGTAGACATGATGAATTCATTGAGATTTTGTGCATTGAGCATTGCCAACGCATGGTTGGAACAAAAGATAGAAAATGTGTAATTAGAATATGATTAAATAAACATGTGCATTATGTTTTCATTCTATATTTTTGAGGTTGAGGGAGTAAACACATAGGACAACATCAAAACCATTTTGGACGCTGGGATCTAGCCCTGCCAGCTTCAGAGCAGGATCTCTCTATAAAATTTAGCTATGTTTTTTTGTGAATTTTAGGCAAGTTATTATTGTACTAATTTTTTTGATTTGATTGATTTGGTTGATTTCCATGCCATACTCAAGAATGATTACAATCCATTTTCCTCTTTTACCATCTGGTCCATTTCATGTTAAAATATCCTTAACTACTGCATTTTGTACATAAGCAATTATGTGAGAATGAAGGATATACACCCTAAAATCTTTAATTTCTTTTATTAATGCGAAATCCTAATTTTCCATCATATTATATTTGAGTGAAACATCCCTTACAACCTTTCTAAAGAAAGAAATGGGTTGTTCAAATCCATCATCATTTTTCTATAAAAGGACAACTATAACAATGTGTTTCGAAGAAAATTAAAGGATTATAAAATCCTTAGTGAAATCTGAGCTGATTAATACTGGTGCTTTTGTCAATGTTGTTTAACTTGGTCAAATGATTTCCTAGCTTCAATGTTCCATCTAATTTCTGAATCTGTTTTTAGCATATTTGTTATGTTTCTAAGAAGTTCTGCAAGCTCAGGGATAAATATTATTAGGAAGTTTATTCTACCAATAAATGATTGAAGTTCCTTAATGTTTCTATGATTGTTGATTTTCAGAATAGCTTCAATCCTTTTAGGATCTATTTTAATACCTTCCCTAGAGATGATATGACCAAGAAGTTTTCCCTCTTCAAGGCCAAACACTATTTTATTAGGATATAGTGAAATCCAAAACCTTCTACATTTCTCAAATACCCTTCTCAAATGTAACAGATGTTCTTCATCAATTTTAGAAAAAACAATAATGTCATCTAGATAGATCACAATAAACCTACCAATTTGATAAGTGAAAGCAATATCCATTGCTCTTTGAAATGTGGCTCCAATTTTCATTAACCCAAAGGGAACCTTCACATACATGAAGGTACCCCATGGAGTAGTAAAGGTTGTTTTATCTTGACCCTAAAGGTGAACGAAAATCTGATTATAGCTTGAGAAACCATCTAATAAATAAATCCTAGAAGACCCAACTACCTTTTGTAGAATATGATCCATTTTTGGTAAATGGTAGTTGTCTTTTAGGGAAACTTTGTTAAGATTTCTAAAATCTATGCACAATCTAGTTTCACCTATTTTCTTCCTAGTTGGCACAATATTGGAAACCCATTTAGAGTACCTAAGAGGAACTATCATTTTAGAGTCATACATTATTTTAATCTCTTTCTCAATTAAAGGTATCAATACAAGATTTATTCTTTGAAGCTTTTGTTTAAACGATTTATGATCCTCTTTAATTGGAATTTTGTGTTGTATAATTTATGTATCATATGTTTTAAAATCTTCATAGCTCCAGGCAAAAACATCACTAAATTCCTTAAATAAAGCAATGTATTTTTGTTTTTTAGCAGCTGGGAGTGATTTGGACAGTTTTATGATTTTGGGATCTTTTTCACTACCTTTATTACATTTTTCTACTGTTGTTCCTATGGGCACGATCTTGTTGGAAATAATACTAAGAGGGGGGTGAATCAGTATTATCAGATCTAAAAATTTATTTCCCAAATAGATTTATATATGTTACTTCAGTGAAGTGAACTAGCGTGTACATGCGACTGTACTTAAAGCAACCAACGTATATGCAAAGAAATTTTTATTTAGATAATTTATCATGTATTGAGCTTAAACCAGTATATCAGAGATTTGTTAGACAGTGTAGTAAAAGCGGAATAAGGCATCACACATAAGAAACATACTTGAAAACCAAGATATAAGGTGGAAACCCAATGTGGGTAAAAACCACCTACTGCTATTGTCTTTGTCTTCTTTTAATAATAAGAAAATATGTTTACAATCTTATACTGGTGTAGACTCATACCAATACGTAGGCACCCTCCTGTAGAAGGCTACAACCTTCTCTCATTCTCCAGCTAGTACTGGAAGGGAGCTACAACGCCCTAGCTCTTGTACTAGCCAATATGTTTACTAGTACATAGGTGCTAGCCTACTGAAAACTCCACTCTTCCACCAGGAACACATTTCATGAATTTTTAGACTGGATACTCGTGGAACAAAACACCACAATCTGAAGGCCACATTTCATCCAATTTTCATACTAGACACATCAACAATATTGAAACTCATAAAATCATAACTGTAATACAACCATCAAATACATCTGCATCAACCAATCACTGAAACTCAATCATCACTTTCCGAATCAACCACAACTGAATCAATCACTTGACAACCCATCATTACTGTAGAAAATCACAATCAATCAATCCAATCATTCAAAACACTATAACCAGAACCCAAAACATAACCCTAAACTCTGCAATAGCAAACAGAAAGAACTGAAACTTTAAACATCATACTTCATAAGGTATATGCTACTTCCATGTGTCGAACCAGTGTGTATACACACTTTTACCAAAAGAAACCAGTGTATAGATCTGCAAATTCAAATTTATGATGTATACGCTACTTTGATATGTTGAACGAACATGTATACGCTCCTTTACTAAAGCGAACCTATGTACAGATATGTAAATGCTAACTCAAAACATCACAACTATTCCAGACGTCAATCATACCCAGATCATCATATTTATAGAATAAAACATGCATCAATATTCAGATCTAGACTGTTCAAGATGAAACCACATAATGATAATACCTTTAAGCCTTTATGGTCTCGGTCCATCAACCTTCATCAACAATATAGGTGCCTCCTTAGATCAGATCAAGCAAACCATCAGAAGCTCATTAACCTACATATATGATCCAACACCTCATAAGATATTCAAAATACTTGCACACCTAGCCTAATGATCTTCTCCTCCTTATATAGTTTTAGGCCTTTCTCAATACCATAGACCAAAACTACTTAGGGCCAATACCTTGGACCAAATACCTCAGACCAATTTTCTTGGGTCAAAGATCTTGGACCAAGAAATACCTTGGACCAAAAACTTTGTTTTTCGAAGATATATGTGCCTTTCCTTCTGTGAAAGTATGTGTGTACGTATATGCTCATTTTGTTCAGTAAACTTGCATGTATACACAACTTAGACAAGGTGAACCTGTGTATACCTCTCTTTCTTCATTCTTTGTAGTCTGATCTATAATTCTTTGACCTGTTGCTCTGTGTGCTTTCATCTGAGTAAGTTGTCATCAAGGACAACACCTGTATCATAATGCCAACAATCTCCCCCTTTGGACTTGATGGCAACAAAAACACCAAGTCACTCTCCCCCTTTGACATCAAGGGCAATGGGTGGACCAAGATATTTTCTCCCTTTGACATACATTATGTTGTTCATGCTCCCCTAGAGTACATGCTAGATTCTCTGATTGAGCTCCCCTTTTGTACATGCTGAGATGCACTGAAACCGTTCATGCTCCCCCTGAGCACAAGTAGAGTCTGAAAAAATATTTTCTAAAAGAATAACATGAATCTATAACTCAACTATGTGAGGATGGCCTTCCTATCACCAAAGACTCATACATACATCCATATCCCAACCAAGTGGGGATATACCAAATTTGACTCATCCACCCAACCAAGTGGGATATACCAATTGTTTATACATGACAGAAATAATATATATTACATCATCCATCCCATGTAAAGTAGGGATACAAATTACATCATTTGTCTAAGAGGACTCATTCAAATGTATGAGAAGACATATCACACCCTAGACTTTTACATGACTTAAGTAACAAATGGTATAAATATCTAAAACCATAGCTGGACTCAACAACCATAATGCCAACAATGCTGAATGTACGTGAAGGCTAATGCTCCCCCTAAACTTGTGCTACCTGTGCATTGTTAATAGGTCGATGATCAAGGAATCTTTGTCAGTAAGATAAAAATTAATGAACAAATCATATTGATAGACATTAATCATCAATATCAGTTAGGGCACCCATATCAGAGCCTGCCCCACTGTTTTTCTTGTATGAAAAACATATACGCTCCTTGACCCACAGAAACCCGCGTGTGTACGTGACTATACTTCATGAAACATGTGTATAATAATCTTTCTCTAAGAAAATGGATTTAACAACAGGTTGATGCAGCAACTACTCCCAGCTTTAGTCTGAGATATTTAGATGTCTCTTTGGGCAATGGTTTAGTGAATATATCAACAACCTATTCTTTGGAGGGAACATACTCCAATTTGACCTTTTGTTCAAGTACTTGTTCATGTAGAAAATGGTACTTGATGGGTATGTGCTTGGACATGGAGTGCATTACTGGATTCTTTGAAATACTAATGGAACTTGTATTATCACATAGAATGGAGATGGGTGGAGTACATGTGATATGAATTTATTGTAAGGTTTGCATCATCCAAAGTAGTGGTGTGTAGCAAGATGCAACAGCCACATATTCTGCTTCAGATGTAGATAACACAATTGAAATTTGTTTCTTGCTGAACCAAGACACTAACCTAGAACCCATATAGAATGCGCCAACACTAGAGCTTTTTCCGTCATCAACACTTCCTGCCCAATCTGCATCTATATATGCATGAAGAGTAAGATCTATATTTCTAGGATACCATAAACCAAAGTTATGAGTTCCTTGAAGATATTTGAAAATTCTTTTGACTACATGAAGGTGTGATTCCTTTGGATTTGCTTGGAATCTTCCAACTATTCCTATTGCATGCATGATGTCAGGTCGGGTACTTGTTAGATAAAGCAGACTGCCAATCATGGATCTGTAAGTTGGTTGATGTACTGCTGCTGATTCATCATTTGAGCTGAGACTGCATCTTGTGACCATTGGGGTACATAGAGGTTTAGAATATTCCATGCCATACCTTTTCAAGATCTGTTTGAGATATTTGGTTTGTGAAAGAAAAATACCATCTTTATTTTGTTGAACTTGTAGACCAAGAAAATAGGTAAGTTCACCAAGGAAGGAAATTTCAAATTCTTGCTGCATTACTGAAGCAAAATTCTAACTCATGGATTCTTCATTGCTACCAACAATGATATCATCAACATAAACAACAATAATTAGCAATTTATCAGTTTTAATCTCTGTATATAGATTGCTATCTGCCGAACCTTTTGAAAAACTTTGTTGGTGTAGATATTTGTCAAGGTGGTAACACCAGGCCCTTGGAGCTTGTTTTAGACCATAGAGAGCCTTTTTGAGTCTGCATACAAGTTTTGCATCATTTCCAAGAATCAATCCTTCTGGTTGTTCAATTTAAACTTCTTCTAAATCTCCATTAAGGAAAAAAGATTTTACATCCATTTGATAAACTTTGAATTTTTGAAAGCTATAAAGTGCAAGAAACATCCTTATGGCTTCAAGTCTAGAAATAGGTGCAAAAGTTTCTTCAAAATCTATACCTTCTTGTTGAGCATACCCTTACAAACAAGTCTGGCCTTGTTTCTAATGACTTTCTCCATTTTCATTTCAGCTTATTTTTGAATATCCATTTAGTTCCTATAATATTTTTATCATGAGGTCTAGGAACTAATTCCCAAGTATTATTCTTTTCAATTTTCTCAACTTCTTCATTCATGGCCTTGACCCAACATTCATCTTTGCATGCTTCATTTGCATTTTGAGGTTTGGTGGAGGATAGTAATGCTACATAGATTGAGGTCTTTGTAATAGTTCTTCTTGTCTGTACAACTGCCTTTTTTTCTCCTAAAATTTGAGTTTCTGGATGATTTTTTTGAACATATCGGGATGGAGTCTTTTCTTCTATCGTTATCTCTTCTTCTGGTGCTTCATTGGTTTCTTCTTCAATATCATTGTGATTTGATTTGGGAAAATAATCCCCATCTTCTTCATTGTTATAATCTTTCGTTTTTATCTGTTTTGGATTTTTGCATGCTTCATCAAATACAACATCAAAACTTTCAACAATTTTCCCAAGTCTCTCATCCTGAAGATGGATCCCACTTGGGATTCGAAACGTTGGTTCAAAAATGATAAAACTATGGATTCTCCGGTCAATTATTCAAAACATTTATATCCTTTACTTCGGCAAGAGTAACCAAGAAGAATACCTTCATCTGCTCTGGGCTCAAACTTACCAAGTTTTTCATAAGTTCTTTTGATATAACATTTCCTTCCAGAAACTTTGAAGTATTTTACTGTAGGAGCCTTACCAAACCAAAGTTCATGGGGAGTTTGAGTGCTATTTACCGAAACATTTGCTTAGTTGAGAATAGTTACGACAACGAATGCAACTTCACCCCAGAAGGTTGCAGGAGTTCCATATTCATATAGCATAGCTCGAGCCATTTGTTGAACAATTATGTTCATTCTTTCTACCATTCCATTTTGCTGATGAGTCCTTGCGGTGGAGAATTTCCTTTTTATTCCACGTTGTTCACAAAAGTCAAATAATTCATCTGAGGTAAATTCCCCTCCTCGATTAGATCTGAGGCATTTGATTTTTTGATCTCATTCAATTTCAACCAAAGCTTTGAAGGCTTGAAACTTTTCAAATGCTTCATCTTTATGATTTAGAAGACCTATCCAACACATTCTAGAAAAATCATCAATGAACAAAATAAAATATTCTTCTCCACGAGGTGACCTTTTCCTTGATGGTCCACATTAATCAGTATGGACAAGTTCAAGAGGCTTACTAGCTGACCCTTCTTTTTCCATGAAGTGAGCTTTGGTTTGCTTACTGATTTGACATGGTTTGCATATTGTATTTTCAAGGATGCTGATATCTAGAACATCACGAACAACCTTGAATCTGCATGCTTTTCTTATTTGAGAAAAGCTTAGATGTCCCAATCTTCTATGCCATATCCCGTTTTCATCATTTTTGCTTAGATAGCACTGTTGTTGTCCTCCATTGAGTATGTATAAGTTGTTTGGATTTCTTGTACCTTTGATCACAGTCTCTCCTGTATGAAGCTCATGAACAACACATCTATTTGATCGAACACCACTTCATTTCCTTGATCACACTTTTGACTAACACTCAAAAGGTTATGCTCTAAACCGTCTACATACATAACATTTCCAGCTTTAACCTTTTCTTTCAAGAAAACAAAGCCTTTACCATTTATGATAGTAGAAGTGTCATTTCCAAGTGAGATATTCTTTTCCTTTTCTAAGGCATTATATGTGTGAAGTTTTTCTTTGTCACCTGTCATGTGTTTTGAACATCCACTGTCAATGTACCACTAGTTTTCTTGTCCTTCTGCATACAAGGCTATACCACATATTTCTGTTTGAGATTCTTTCCTTCTCCATATCTTGGGATTTAATGGAGTTTGCTCCTTTTGTGATGTTTGCCAAAATTTTATCCTGCATTCAGATTCTTCATGACCAAAGTTGTTACAGATTGAGCATTCTATTTCATTTTCAAGAAGAGAAAAGTTATTATAGGAATTTTTCTTGATCCCTGTTATAGTCCATTGATTTCGTGCTTCTCTAGTCATGATTGTTTTGTAAGCAACATATTGAGTAGCTTTGTGTCCAAAATTATGACATGAAAAACATTTCCCATTAAAGAAGTACCTGTGACTATCGAATCTGTTGACCTAGTGATTGTAGTTTCTATTGATATTCATCTTTGGAGAAAATTAAGTGTGATTTACTTGAGTTTGGTTGTGGCTTCTATTCATCCTTGGATTAAATTGAGTCTAATTTACCTCGTGATCTACTTTATGCCTTTGCTGACAATTGTCATACTGTTCACTGGTATTTGCTACATCAAGATAGCTTTTGGTGGAGGTTGATGACTTCTGTGATTGATATGCTTCTTTAGTATATCCAAGACCTGTCTTTATCAGAGGAGAATGCTGAACTTTGATAATTTCATTTAAAGTTTCTGATCCTTTAGCAAATATATGATTGAGAGATTTCGTTTTCTTAAGATCCTTTCTTAGACCCACAATTTCACATTCTAGTTTTTCATTGTGTTTTTCTTTTTCAGCAAGTTGGTATGTTAAGGTATCTATAATCATATTCTTTTCTTCTAAACAGATTTTGAGTTTAGATATTTCTTCATGAAGTTCTTCCTCTTCTAAAGCATCCCAAAAATTATCATCATCATAAGCCATGATAAGTCTGTAATGTTGTCCAGTTTCATCTTCATCAGTATTAGATAAACCATCACTATATTCATGAGTATAGTAACTCCCTTTATTCACAACTTGTTTTCTATTCCCTTTTGCATATTCCTTTCCTTTTTCAATTTTATCTTTATGAGGACATCTGGAAGCATAATGACCAACTCAGCCACAAGAAAAGCATTTGAAGGGTAACTTACCTCTAAACCTTCCAAAACCCCATTGAAGCTTTTTGACAAAGTTTACCTCATCTTCTTCTTATGAAATATGTCCTGATTCATTGTGTTCTTCCTTTCCTTTTGCTGAAGCTTTGAATGTAGCTTCTCTCATGTCTGATGGTCCTCCTTTTCTCATCTCAAAGGTAGTTAAGATTCTGTGAAGCTGCATCATAGTGATATTTTGCAGATCATGTTTTTCTTCTATGGCAACCACTTTGGATTCAAATTTAGCAAACAAGGATCTCAAAAATTTCTCAACTAAGGTAACTTCCTTAATTTCTTCACCCAGATTCTTCATACAATATATAATATCATCTATACATAGGAAGTAAGTGGCTATGCTTTCATCATTATGAATTTTAAGAGTTTCATACTGAATTCTGATAGTTTGAAGCTTAGCACATTTTACCTAAGAGTATCCTTCATAGCTCAGAACAATTTTGTCCCATATTTCTTTGGTTGATTTGAGCTGCATGACTTTGACAAAATCTTATTGTAATAGAATTCCCAATAAAGTATTGACAACTCTGGAATTGGTTTCATATTTCTTTTTACCTACCGTATCTGTAGGAATTATTGTTGGAAATATATATCCTCTTTCCGCAATTTCCCAGACATCCATTCCAAGTGATTGTAGATAGGTTGTGGTTCTTATTTTCCAATAAACAAAGTTGCTCCCATCAAAGATTGGCAGTCTAATGGATGCCACACTTTCTTGATTACTTATGATGATGGATCTCCCTTCAAGCAATCAAGCTTCTTCTAAAGCACTTGCTCCGATACCAATTGTTGGAAATAATATTGAGAGGGTGGGTGAATCAATATTATCAGATCTAAAAATTTATTTCCCAAACATATTTATATATGCTACTTTTGGTGAAGTGAGCTAGAATGTACACGCGACTATACTTAATGCAACTAGCGTATATGTAGAGAACTTTTGATTTTTAGAATTTATCATGTATTGAGCTTAAACCAGTATATCAAAGATTTATTGTTGGGTAGTGGATCCGCCCATAGCATGTTTTTGGGGCTTGAAGCCCAAATTTTGGTCAAGAATAATGTAAATACCCCGTGAAATGCAGGTGCGGAGTGCAAGAGTCTAGGGTTGTCTGCCCTAAGATAATGAAATTTAATGTAAAGTGTGTCAGCCTACCCATGGTCCACAGACCATGGGATTTTATAAATAGAGCGAGGCTCTAAGTGTAAAGTCAGTCTTAGCTTTTGACAAGTAACAGATAGATGCAAAGGCATGGTTAGAAGTTAGAAGTAGATCTGAAGGTATTGGGTCATAGTGATAGGTAGAGGTTCTACAGCTGAGTGCACAAAGGCCTAGTAGAGTCCGCAGCTGAGTGCGTGTACCCCTGTAGCTGAGTGCACAGGGTGGAGTTGGGATTGTACTTGGACGAAGAATTAATAAAAGATAATTTGATTATGAAATTGTGTGTCTCTATACTTTTGTTATATTTATGCATCTCTTTACAGTTTTATGATTGTGCGCACTTGTTATGAATGTTGAATGATTAATGGGAATATTGTTCCCACACAATTAAGTTAAGATCTATAATAATAACGTAGTAAGGATAAAGGATCTAGATAGCACCTCTCCGCACTCTTTAAAGAGCTCTGCAGAAGTAGCTACACAAGCTGCGAAGGATAGATGACCGTGCGGAGTAGCGCAAGCACGTAGGTTCAATTCGCGAACTTCCTAGATTTCATAAAGACATCCCTAGGGTGCAAAACCCTGGTTCCGACACCCTCCCATACTACCTCAGGTGAGACCTTAGTTTGCGCACCATGGTCTGTTGCTGAAAGGACCAGTAGTTTCAAGATTTGTTTGACTAAATCACTTCTGAACTTGGGTCAGGCCCCAACAAGCCAACAAATGGTTTCGTTGCCGAGACCGGGATTTGCCTAAGGGATGTCCGATGTCATGCCACTGGAACCCAACAAAGAAGGAAATTGAAGAGTGGTTGGACAAGAATATTCATGAGTTTGCGTCACAAGAAAACAGAACTTCGAAGGTATCCGAGAAAAGGTGGCTGGATCGCTACATAAATCCATGAGATCTTTTACGCATCCTTTCCTTCTAGACTGTATGAGTGGATCACAAGGTTAGCCAACATCTAGGGAAGGTATAAACTTGTCCAACCGATAGTGTGGACTCTGGAATTAGTGCATAAACTAGAGGCATTAGAAGATAAGATCATGTGAGCTGTGGACCATTGGCTGGATTGGATAATAGGCAGATTTATCATTGAATTCGCGGTAGACACAACCATGAGCTACAATGAAGCAAAATGATGTTTTCTCAAGGGACTGCGAGGTAAGTACATTAAATATTTGAACACTTGGATTAATATGTTTTTATGTGAAAATAAAATTATGAGAATACATTAATGTTTGGAATGACGCAGAGTGGAAATATCTACAAAGGTAGCGGGGAATTAGGAAACAATCCCTTAATTTCACCTTCGCGAGAAAGCGAGGAGCAGCTTGCTCAGGTCTCACCAAGAAGTGTGGTCAGTTTGATAAGACAACACATTCTGCAGTTATCACCCCCACCCGCCACCCACTTCACCTCCTTCACCTCCATCTCCACCCACTCCACCTCCACTAACCCCGCAGTTCGACATGGCAAGCGCGATCAAGCTACCTGTATTCAGAGGAGTAGGGAATGAGGATCTGGACTAGTTCTACTTCATGGTAAGAGCGGTGTGGAAGTGCAAGGGGTCACAGATGACAACATTAAAAAGGCTACATTAGTGAGCACACTACAGGATCGCGCATTGACATGGTATATCAAGCACTCTAATCATCACCCAAATGCAGGGATATCAGAGATCCAAAATGCATTGAACAAAGAATTTAGTTGGCCGAAATCAGAGACATAGTCCATCATCAGGTTTAAATATATCATGATGCTTCCAGGTGAGACCCCTTGGGATCTTGATTAACGAATGAAGAGTATGATCTATGAGGCTAATATGATGCTCATAGATGCACAACATCGTGCATTGTTTGTGGCCTCTCTGACACCACGCCCGAGGACAACACTATCACAACAGAAGCTTTCTACCTAGGCCGAAGCATTGGAAATGGCAATGAGATTGCATGAGACACCAATACAAGATCCAAGGCTGGGAGTTCAAAAAATCCATGTGTAACTATAGAATCTCTGCCTGGAGATGTAGAGATTAAATCTGAATAGAGCACCATGGCCGGAAGCATGCGAGAAAGTATGGTGCGTAAAATGTAAAGGCCAAGGCCATGACAAAGACCACTATCTAGTATTTATGAACTACTTGGAAGGAGGGGGGCCAATGCCATTGAGACTGGAGGCATAGGTAGGGCCAAGTGTGACACCCACGTTATGGTGTGCAATCTATCAGATAGGAAGAAAACACACGACGGATAATTGTCATTTATTGTAGAAGTATACACAGACTCCCCAACAACTGTTTTGTAATTTCTGCAGGTCAGTAGGCCATGATGAGCATACTTGTCATAGCTACGAGCTAATGATGGATTAGATCCCAGCCTATAGAATGCAGACAGAAACACGAGGCCTCCACCCAACTACAAGGATAGCGCGCGCTGGGATTTCAAGGGTGAGCTGGAAGACGAGGAGGAATGGGACCAGGAAGGGGCCGTGGATACTTAATTTGTTACAATTGTGGAGGGCCAGGGCACTACGCTCGTGATTGTACCAACCTGACAAGGATATCTTGTTCGTACTGTGCTTAGTTTGATCATGAAATGATAGATTTTCCTACGTTGATTGCACAAATGCGTGAAAAAGGGGTACTCCAGCCTCCTCCGACTCAAAATATCCAAATGATTAGGTCTAAACCACGCGAAGAAGACCCAAATGTGAACATGGTGCTTAGAAGTGGTGTGACCATAGGAGAGGATAAGGGGAAGAAGCCTGAGGAAGATACATGGGTTCACAAGGTTCCTAAAAAGGAACCTGAGTTTGACCTAGAACACGCAAAGGAGATGTTCATGAAAGTTAAGATGAGCTTCACTGAAGCCTCTACTTCAGGTGGTAAGGATCAACCAGAGCCAGGGATGGATCCTTCTATGCTTGCTACCTTTTTGGAGACATTCATGAAACTGCTACGTGACAATAAGGCAGTTAAGGAACTATAGGAATTGATCACCAGGTGTGCAAGGTCATGGGAACCACGCATAATCTAGAAACTGTGGAAGAATACGTTGCGCACTAGAAGGGAGATGAGGTTGACTGTGTAGATTGGTGAGTATGAAATGGATCGGGTCATCCTAGGTCTGGGATCTGACGTGAATGTGTTACTGAAGCAAACATGGGAACACATGGAAAGGCTCGCATTTTAGTGGTCCCCTATTCAATTACGAATGGCGAACCAACAGAAGATTTTGCCCATGGGGAGGTTTCAAGGGGTAACAATCGATATCAAAGGTGTGAGCACACAGATGAACTTTGAAGTAATAGAGATTGTCAATGACAACAATCCTTATCCCGCTTTGCTAGGAATATACTGGGCCACTGATATGAATGGAGTCATCAACCTGAAAAAGTGGAAGATGATATTCAAGAAAAAGTCCCTACATGTAGTAGTTCTGTTAGACCCAACCAAGGGAGCGTGTTACATTGAACCAGTGCACGACAATGAAAGCAAGGATGAGTTAGATTATATTTACCAGATAATGGCACAAGATCAGGATGGGGTCAACCTGATTGCAAATGGGAGGATATCGTGGGAGCACAACAACTCCTATACTTCAGCTTCAGACGAAGAAGCAGAACACTAGAAAAACAGGTTGCACGAAGTGACAACGCTCAATTGTAACATGATGATTAGATCAATGCATTGCGTGATGACAGAGGCAAGGGAATTGCCAACATATGATGGAGTAAAAACGGTGGATGAATTCCTGGACAAATTTGAAAGTGCAGTACCAGAACAGTAGTGGTACAGTACGCTGGAATGGGCGTTGTCCACAACACCCGCATGATGGTGGAGTACACATTAGGAGACCATTGTAAACTAGTGCGAATGTAGGAGGTAGATGTGCTTATGGTTTGGAAGCCCTCAATGGTAAATGAGAGCCAGGTAGCTAGGACGAAGTAGCTTGTGTGCCCATCTGTTTCAATGGGTGAAAACATGTGTTGTGTAAGCACACCCCTTACTAAGGATAAAAAATCGGAACTAGACACAGTAGCAAGAAAAGCAATGTGCCCCACAAATATTCCATGTTGGAGCATTCAAAAATATATGCAGAATCATGAACAGAGTTCACTGCACGAGATGAACTGATTGGGACTTGCACGTACCAGCGGTTCGATGGGCCTATGAGGCCATGAGTGAAAACTTGAGCGCATAAATGACCCCAACACTAACAAGAAGAGACAAAACCATAAAAGCATAGAATAATCCCCATACAACAGATCCCATAGTTGGGATAGTACACGAGGACTCGAGTAAAGGAAGTATGCAGTTATAGGGAGCCATTTGGTGAGGGAACTTGAAACTTCATGAAAGCAAAGAAGATTGGGTATAGTTGAGAAAGACAAGCATGATATTGGATGGAAAAATCAACGAACAGGAAACCAAAGTCGTGCAAGCATACTGCGCTAAGAAACTAGGCACAATGGGACAAGGTATAGCTAGCCATACTACTACATTAGAAGAATTTGAGACCCTACTACCATGGTTGCCACTGCACCTTACCAAACAAAGTAAACAGGGGAGTGCACCATACAAGGGAGAATGCGGTGCACTAATGGACGCAAGGGTAATTGGGGGATACCTGTGGACCAGGTTGGCAGGTAAATTGAAGCCTCGTACGATGGTGTGACCGACTGACTATCTATAGGAAGCATAGTCTCAGTGCTCCAAGCAGTTGAAAGAGAGCGTGGGACTATAAAAGAGTCTATATGGGAGTTGCGTGACAAGGAGGTTGCACACAGGATTAGTATGTCGTAGGGGTCGTAGCTGCGCATAAGGGAATGCGCTACCGCACGAGTAGGCTAGGAGGTGACTGTTGGTGTCACTGTTCATGACAAGATGTTGAAGTTAAGGCAACGAGGAGCGGATGGCAGGAAATTAAGACATGGAGTTAGAAATAGATTTGGGATGATCTGCCACCAAGAATGCATTAATGACTCAAAAATGGGGGGAGCGGTCAAATTCAATTACAAAGGACGTTATAAAACTACCGCGGTGGGCCATGAGACAACACTTGTTTGTTTGAGATTTGAGCTGTTAAAGAGAGCCCAAAGTGTTGAGCATCAAGCGGCATTTGAGCCTGCAAAGTCACGAACAACTACAGACAGCTCAAACAAGATGAAAACTACCAGGAGAGGTATGGGATTTGTTGAAAGTACCACTGAAGAAGCCAACCAGAGCCCTTCGCTACAGGTGGGACTAGAAATTCCAAAATCGCCTCGGACGGCAAGGCCCAAGACGGATCCACAGGCAATGGGACCAGTCCACATGTCCTCGCGAATCCCAAGGTTCGGTAAACTATCTATGGAAGGCTAGGGCAAAACTATTCATATTGAGACAGATGATGATGAGGAGGATCTCCAAGTGTTCATAGAAGAAATCGAGCCAGATGAAGAAATGGAGGAAGACATTTAGCCAGTGTGCACTAAAGAAAAATTGCCCAAGTATGTCCCCCTCCAAAAAGGGAGAGTGAAAGTGCCCAAAGATTTGGATGCTGTTAAGAGTGCACCCCAAACCCCGTTTCTGCCAGATGGAATTTTGTTTGAAGGATCAGTTTTGGGTCGCATGCCCACGATGAAATTTGAAGATTGGGACCTCGCGAATAGTGAAAAGTTCCCACATTTGCAAAACCATCCAACTCATGAAACAGAGCAAGGAGGGGTCAGTTACAGCACTAAAGCCACAAAAATGGCTATGCAGTGTGGAGGAGGCCAGGCTACTCCACCTACTGTGGATTCCACACTTTCACTGAGCACCAATCATGATATTTGTCATCAGGCAACTGCTTTGCCTAGTGCATGATGGATACTTGTGGCTGGAGGAGCCGATTCCCATCACGGCGGAGCTTATTCATAGGATTTCTCAGCTTCCCTATATGAGAACGGAGCCCGCAAAAATATCTAGCCAAAGTAGAGACTTGGCACTCGTAGAGGTCATGAAGAAAAATAAAAGTTGGAGAAGAAGAAAAGGGGTTATGTCATTACTAGCATTCAAGAAAAAGGGATGCGTGTAGCCGCCCAGCTGTTGGCAGGAAAAGTGATGAGAAAATGTCGCAGCTATTAGCTCCTACTGCAGCAGGTATTCATATTTCATGATTGGCATTTCACAGGCCAAATATGTTGTACTTTGCTTGCTGCAATGCTCCATATTTGCTCAAACAGTCTCCATATGAAGAATGCTACTTCAAGTTCATTCAATTGCCTTCAAATTTTTGTAAAGTTTTCCTGGTATCGCTACAGTTAGTTAAAGGGAGGTCCAAACAGTTTAATCTTGGTCTCCCCAGGTTTAAATTTCTTGTTTTAGAATATAGAGATTGTAAGTCTGTCCAAACAGTTTAATCTTGGCAGACTCTTAGATAGGTAGAGAAATAGAAGAGTCCAACTGTTTAATCTGGGCTCTGGAGGAAATAAGGGTAGTATGTAGATAGGAAAGCATCAAAAGAAAATGTATGATGGGTTTGCAAGTCTAGGTGCACCCCCAAGCAAAAGAAGAAAAAATGCTAGGAAAGTAGGCTGGGTAGGTAGTTCTGAGGCTGTTGAACTGCAGACAAGTTCCAAGTTTGCAGGCATCATATCATGCAGAACATAATCAGCAAAGATTTGTAAGCAAAAAGGCTCAAATGAGGTATAACTAACTTCCCTCCTCTGTTTTCCCCAATCATTAACTAACATCCCCAAAAGAGGTCAAGATCTGCTTGACACCTCTTAAGTTCATCATCTTCATCATTCCGCTTGAGTAAAGATCTGCTTTACTCAAAGTTGTTCCATATTTTCTCTGGAAGTATGGTCCTACCCCCTATAACAGCCTAAGTCTCCCGAACTTAGCACTTTCTTATCATCTCCATATTAACCACTAACATTATTATCTAGCTCCCTATGTTTCCCGTCCCCGTATTAATATTAACTAAAAATTCCTTATGTAGTATCCCTCCCCTAGTTGAAAAATAGCCATATCAGTTCCCGGGAATTGCTTAGTTTATCAGAAACTAAGCAAGAACCCAACCCCCTAACCACTTCCCAAAATACGATGGACTCCTTCAAAAGTATAAAGTTCCCCCGAGGTAGTTGGACCCCTTCCGAAAACCTTATATGACCTTCACGCTCACTTACTTACCTTTTCCCCTCAAGACCCTTTTCGTGTCGTGACCTCGCACTCTCACATTCATACCAAGCATAGCCCATCCGTCCTTCGCCGATGCGATATTGCGATATCGGCGATCGACGATCACAAACGCCGAGTGTCCAACCTATCCACCTTTCCTCTCCGCCAATGCGATATCGTGATATCGCATATCGGTAGTCGCAAGTGCCAAATGCCCAACACAATGATCCCGCGCTTTCCCGCCGACGCGATATCGCGATATCGCATCGGAGTCTCTTCACCACATTTTATCCAGTACCTCACCACGTTGCGCTGTACTAGGGACCCACAGCTGACGTCATCCGCCGTACAGCCGACGCCTTGCTTACGTCAGCAGCCAAAAAGGTCGAAAAAAGCTTCGCGCAGGAAGAAAAGTTGCACTTCGGAGCTCCAGATCAAGAAACAGAGGCAGTTTCCAATGCGCAAATAGCGCGAAGCACTATTCGCGCATCGCTATGGGAAATAGGCCATTTTGAGGAATCTCCAGGGAATCTTCTGATAGCCGAGCCCACTGCATGCCGAAAAAGCCTGAAAATCACCCAAGCATGCCAAAGGATCCGGTTTGAAGACAGCAGCAGATCAATCATAGAGTTTAAAGTGTATCAGATCAAATCAGCATATATCAAGCATGTCAAAGAGTATCAGTCGACGGCGGAAACCATCAATGTAGCGGCAAAGTGTATCAGAGAATATCTTGAGTGGCGACCCAAAGCAAGAGAAAATTGAATATCTTCCAGTAGATTCACAGAAGGAGAGCGAAGTCACTTGAAGCTCTCAAATCATAATAATTGCACATTCAATTCACACCAAAGCCGAACTGTAGCCCCACAACTCATTCACTTCAGCAACACCACATCTGGTCCCCAAAGGCCACCTCGTCACCTGTTTTGATTCAGCTGCCCCCAGCGCAGTCAAAAAATATTTACTTGCATTTAATTTCAGCAGCATTTAGATTGTCGAAGAGTTCTAAGCAGACCTATCAAGGTCAATTGTAATGATGTTTTCCTGATATTTTGTTTATAAATACCACTTGAAGCGATATTTTCTTAGGGTGGGTTGGTTGGTAGTAGTAGTTGTTGGTTAGTTTCCTTTCTAGCAATTTCTCTGAGTAAAGACTCGCACTGTAACTGTCATATTTTTATAATCAAAGATTGCTGAAAGCATGGATTGCGAAACAACTTGTTGTTTTCTCTTGGCCAAGGAATGATCACGGAATTCCTGTGTTGCTGCATGATACAATAAGTTTTCTTCCTCCCTGTTTATTTTATGTTTTTATCATCTTTCCGCCTTTCTAAGCTGTAGGAAAAAAGAATAGCTTAAGATTTGTTTTGTTACACCTTAAGTTCAATTCCTGCACTTTTCGATGTTTTCTGCTAAAACAGTTATGAGCTAGAATTCTTAAATGCTCTAGTTTACCCTGTTTCTTTCATATATGAGTGCATGTCTTTGGAATTCTTAACTGCTCCAGGATCCCACTCATCCACTTCTACCCTTTGTCATCATGATGAAATGATTCTCTTTTGCCTTTCATCCCTGATATTCACTCCGTACTTTCAGCAGACTGAGTATTGTATCCTGTGTGGCTATCCTGCTCTGTATCCCCTTGTGACCAAGAAAACGCTCGCATGCCTCAATCTGTGACTCCATGCCCAATGGTTCAAAACTTATAACACCCTACTGTGCCTCTTTACTCAAGAATCCTACCTTCCTTCCAATCACAGTCAACATTCCCTTGAAGTCAGAAAGCTAGCCTAAAATCATCAACTAAGGTTGAATCTAGATCAACTAAGGTTGAGTCTAAAGGAGAGAGCCCTCTCCGATTGCAGGTGGGCTAGAATCAGAAGATTGGTTTGTGGTTACCTCGGCCGTATCCCTAATAGGAGCCTAGGGAAAACCTGAGTGATAACAGCAGCAACAAGGTACGAACAATGGTCATCGTGTTGGCCGAGCAATGCATCGAGGGGGTACAGTTCAACTGGGTGCAGTTCCTTTACGATGAGTTCTTGATGAACTACAAGGAGGCCCAGGAGCAAGGCAAGACCTTCCACTACATGTGGTTGCTCTTATCCATCTTGTTGGTGGCAGGGGAATTGCCGGAGGATAGTTAGTTTCATCCTCTTGATCAAGACTTGCTAGAGGCAGCGAAGTACGCATTGCTATGGGTTACAAGGGACACCACATGGATCCCCAAGACCAAGATCTTCTGGATAGTCATGGAGGCAAGCGTATAGATGTGGATCAACTAATGGCTGCACCTATCCCCCACGATATACGATAGTCTACGGAGCTTTGCAAACTTTAAGGCGGATATGCACAATATGTATAACAAGGCATGTAAAGATCCGAAGCAGAAATGGACCAAACTCCCCTTCATCATGATTTATGATGTTGTCTTCATGGTGATTGACTCATAGCCACCTAAATGGTGCATCGCGGATCTGGCAGCACGTGATGAGATAGCGATTCAAAGGCAGAAGGATACCGCCAAGCTTTGGCACAATAGAAGCAAAATGAGCAGTTCACCAAGGAGGTACAGGCTTCTTTTGAGATAGTGAAGGCTGCTGTGAAGCAGACCAAGGCCACTGACAAAGCAGCGATAGCACCGAAATCTAGGGCAACCACAATGTAGGAGGGAAGAGACCTAGATCTGACCGCAAGACAGGGGACAGACGACACAGCGGAAGGTGCCGACCTGAGCATGACATCGACACATTTAAAATGACCGTGTAGTATGGAATGAACAGGGCCATGGAAGAATACCAAGGCGTCAAATCTCGATGGGGAGCCTATTACACTAAGAGAGGGTGATCTATATGACATCAGCAACATAGTTTGTGAGGTCACTAGGGAAGTTCTCCAGGAAGCGATGGCAGAGTAGTAGAATGTGTTGGGGGCCCTCAGGGCACAACTCCAGGGACTTTAGGTGCAGCCCCCACAAGAAGGCATGGTAGTCACCTATAGTTCCACGAGAACATCGACAACAGAGCAGCTACTGTGGGCCAAAATGGCTAACACCATCACACTACCTAAAGGAGCACTGATAGCGGACAACATGGAGGATAGAGATGTGATAGGAATGATCAAGGGACTCGGCCTAAACTTGGATGCCCTTCCATGGGATATTTTATACCAGCTACAGGATGGAGCGACAGTGGATCTCCGCACTAGGGAGGGACGCACAGTGCAAATGCTAAGTGAACAATGAATCAACATCGAATAGCTTAGCCTACAGTGCGATGAAGTGGTGACACAAAACCAGCAGTTGGAGTAGATCGTAGAAGAAGCATGTCACCGCGTCCCAAAACTAGAAATTGCGACGGATCTACCAATAGAAATGTGGATCCACAAATTGGCTAGTGGGTTTCACAAGGCAAAGGAGGAAGCTACGAGAATCCAACTAGACCTCAACCTACAAGTTGATGAACTACGATTAAAGGGCCCCCAGAAGTTTGAGAACAACACGCTAGCGATATCTAAAAAGGGTTGGGAGAAATTGAACAGGTGGTGTAGAGCTGTACCACTTTGTTGGAAGAATCCTTCGGGGTCCTCACAACCTTACATGAGTATCCCACCATACAATGGTTGGAAACAGAGGCGCGGGAGCTTCAAATGCAATATTATAGTGTGTGTGGTCTGGCACAGATAGTAGTCCTAACTCAGTGCTCATAAGACTACAACCAACGAGGGCATTGAAAGAACAAGTGGACACAACATGCCAACAAGAGGCAGTACTTAAGGCATGCGTCTAGCCTTGGATCGATGAGGCCTTCCTCATTACGACCAACATCGAAGGAAAACTCGCACACATGAAAGCGATGCATGAACTAAGACAGGGATTTAACCCTGAGAGTGAGCATTCAGCCGAGCAAGCAGAGCAGATCCAGCGTACTGTAGAGCAGTGCACTACGGACCTTCACACCACATAAGCACAGTTGGATGGTCTTCGTGCAAAGATTTCCACACCAGTGGAGTGACTCGGGACGAGTCACGATGATTGTGTTGGGGACCTGCTAGGTAGAGGATCCCCCCATAGCAGGATTTTGGGGCTTGAAGACTGAATTTTGTTCAAGAATAATGTAAAGACCCCACGAAGGCAGGCGCAGAGCACAAGAGTCTAGGGTTGTCCGCCCTAAGATAATGAAATTTAATGTAAAGTGCGTTAGCCTACCCATGGTTCGTGGACCATGGGATTGTATAAATAGAGCAAGGCTTTAAGTCTAAAGTTAGTCTTAGTTTTTGACAAGTAACAGATAGATGTGAAGGCATGGTTAGAAGTTAGAAGTAGATCTAAAGGTATTGGGTTGTATTGATAGGTGGAGGCTCTGCAGTTGAGTGCGCAGAGGCCTGGTAGAGTCCACAGCTGGGTGTGCGAACCCCTGCAGCTGAGTGTATAGGGTGGAGTTGGGATTGTACTTGGACAAATAATTAATAAAAGATAAGTTGATTCTAAAATATTGTGTCTCTATGCTTCTGTTATATTTATGCATCTCTTTATAGTTTTATGATTGTGCACACTTGTTATGAATGTTGAATGATTAACGAGAATATTTGGTTATGAATATTGAATGATTAACTAGAATATTTGGCCCACATAATTAAGTTAATATCTATAATAATAGAATAGTAAGGATACATGATCTAGGCAACACCTCTCCGCGCTCTTTACAGAGTTGCGTGGAAGCAGTTACACAAGCTGCGAAGGATAGACAACTGTGCGGAGTAGCACAACTACACAGGTTCTATTCGCGAACTTCCTAGATTTCATCAAGGTATCCCTAGGGTGCAGAAACCTAGTTCCAACACCCTCCCATACTACCTTGAGTGAGACCTCAATCCGTGCACCGCAGACTGTTACCGAAAGGGCTGGTAGTTTCAGGATTTGTTTAGCTAAATCACTTTTGAACCTGGGTCAGGCCCCAACAAGCCAACATTTATTAGACAGTGCAGTAAAAGAAGAATAAAGCATCACACATAAACAACACACATGAACACCAAGATATAAGGTGGAAACCAAATGTGGGTAAAAACCACTCGCTGTTGTCGTCTTTGTCTTCTTTTAATAATAAAAAAATATGTTTACAATCTTGTACTGGTGTAGACTCATATCAATACGTAAGCACCCACTTGCAAAAGGCTACAATCTTCTCTCATTCTCCAGCTACTACTGGAAGGGAGCTACAACCCCCTAGCACTTGTACTAGCCAATATGTTTACTAGTATGTAGGCGCTAGCCTACAGAAAACTCCACTCTTCCACCAGGGACCACGTTTCATGAATTTCCAGACTGGATACTCCTAGAACACAACACCACAATCTGAAGGCCATGTTTCATCCGATTTTCATACTAGACCCGTCAACAACATTGAAACTTAGAAAATCATAACTGCAATACAACCATCAAATACATTTGCATCAACCAATCACTGAAACTCAATCATCACTTTATGAATCAACCACAACTGAATCAATTACTTGACAACCCATCATCACTATAGAAAATCACAATCAATCAATCTGATCATTCAGAATGCTGTCACTAGAATATAGTCACCAAAACCCAAAGCAGAACCCAGAACTCCACATCAGCAAACAGAAACAATTGAAACTTTAAACATCATACTTCATAAGGTATATGCTACTTCCATGTGTTGAACCAGTGTGTATATGAACTTTTACCAAAAGGAACCAGCATATAGATCTACAAATTCAAATTTATGGTGTATACTCTACTTTGATATGATGAACTAGCATTTATATGCTCTTTTACTAAAGCGAACCTACGTACAGATCTGTAAATGCTAACTCAAAACATCACAACTATTCCAGATTTCAGTCATACCCATATAATCATATTTAAATAATAAAACACGCGTCAGTATTGATATCTAGACTATTCAAGATCAACCCGCATAATGATAATACCTTTAAGCCTTTATGATCCCAGTCCATCAACCTTCATCAGCTTGGACAAGGTAAACCTGCGTGTACCTCTCTTTCTTCATTCTTTGTAGTCTGATCTGTAATTCTTTGACCTGTTGCACTGTGAGCTTTCATTTGAGTGAGTTTCCATCAAGGACAACACCTGTATCATAATGCCAACAGATCTTAGGCTTTTTTTCCACATCGTTAAAATCAAATAATTCTTCCAGTGGAACTAGAACTCTAGGTAAAATGTTATCCTTTAGCTGAAGTGTTTCAAAGTCTTCTTTTTTTCTGGATCTATCTCAAGCAATTCTAATTTATTTACAAATTTATCTGTATGTTTATTTACATCTGATTTTTCTAATTTCCTTTCTAGATTAGAATGCACGACTATTTGATCTGCTACTTTAGATTCAAAATCAATGCTATCATCTTGAAATTCATTTTTAGATTGCAAAAAATTTTCAATTTGTTTATCACTGCCAAACAGTTGCCAATAATTCACATTATCTCATACAACTGGTCGATGTTTCACTTCCATTATATATTCTCGATTAGGGTAAGGCATTTTACAGGAGCTAGCTGAAAAAAGCAGACTATTTGGAAAATCAAGAACAACATTTCTGTATGCTCTCATCCTAGGGTGTTTGGTTGAATACTCTCCTCTAATTTGCTTTATAATTAACTCAACATCTCCTTGAATGGAGATCCTCTTATCACCCAATTTTTTCAAACAATTGTAAGCCTAATATAAGGGCTTCATACTCTGCCATATTATTAGTACATTGATAATTTAGCTTGTATGAATGACCTTCAGCATGATTGTTTCCTGTGTTTACCACCCAAATTCCTGCTCCAGAACCATATTTGGTACAAGAGCCATCAAAAATCATGTTCCAAAGAATTTCATGAAGAGAGTTGGGTTCTATTGTTTATGTTTGGGTTGGATCTGTTTTAGGAATTTCAGTTTTAGCATTGATCACCTGAGTGCTAATGTCTCCATCATGATAAAGAATGAAAAAGTCCAAATCTGAGTGGACATAATAAAGAGGATAGTTGTGAGGCTTCTCTTGACTACTCACCATGAATCTCATCAATTTTTCCCTATATAATCTTCTTTGCTTCCCATAAACTGTATGGTGGAAGAGGTCATATCCATCTGTAGGGTTCCTTATAATTTTTCTCCCCATGAGTGTGAAAACAACATGCCATAATTTAAGGGGGAATGTTTGCAACCACTATATCCATTACCAAACTTTTGGCCAAGATTTTACTTAAAGTAACACACAGGTCTTTGATGAGACCTAGACATCTTACTTTACTGGAATCAAAGGAATATAGGTCTTTATAAGGTCTGGTAATATCAAGTACTAATTTCTCCATAACATCTTTAGGAAATAAGTTGTGGGAAGCCCTTGAATCTATCATAGCATTATGGAGGATCTTATCAAGAATATTTAGGCTAACATAGAATGGAGGAACACCTCCTTCCTGTGGTTTTCCATCAACTTCTGGCCCAAATAAGAGTTATGTTTGGTCATCATTCAACCTAACAGAATATGTGGTTTCCCCTATGTTTACAACTTTCATCACTTGGGATTTGTACATGTTTTTTTTCATCAACTCTGTCAGGGGAATAGGAATTTTTAGTTTTTCTAATTCATTCTCAATGTTGAACGATGTTTGAATCTTAATTAGGTTAGGAAGATTAGATTTCTCTATAATTTGTTTTTACATAGGCTCTTTTTGCTGACTTGTGGTTGGGATATCAGTTTGAGTAGTTTTGGAAACATTCTCAACTATATTTTCTACAGGAGTTTTGACTTTCTTTTTGCCAGAATTATCAACAGTCTTCTTGTGAGAATTATCTGTGGTTTTCTTGGTATTAATGTTAGAGGATTTCTCAGCAGGATTCTCAAAGTTCTTACTGTTGATATTATCTGAATTATTTTTACTCCTAAGGTTATACTGCCTAGGAATTCCATGATGGAAATTTCAAAACCTTGTTTATATTCATCAGGTTCCTCACAATCAAGTTCAATTTGAGCTAGGAGGAAAAGTTCTTGCTCCTCTTGAGTGAGAAAAACAATTTCATTGTCATTTATTCCCATCAGATTTATTTTACTATCATTTAATTCTTCAATGATATTACCCTCATCATCAGTATAATTTTCCTTAAAAGGAGGTCAGACCTGCTAGTCTGGACCCTTTTGTTCTCGTTGTTTGATTTAGGGAACATTCCTTCTAAAGTTTTGATTCCTATTTTGAGGAGCATTTTGGTTTTCTCTCATTTGAACTTGACCATTTATATTTACTCTTTGCATCATCCTTTCCACTACTCTCACTAGGTTATCAATTTTATGATCAGAGGTAGAAGTGGAAGGCTCTTCTTTAATGGTAACCCTACATTGAGATTTTAGTTTGGCCTTCTTGGCTAAGATGTTAGCTTCAACTTTTATAGAATTGGCTTGCATTTCTTCCCAAGTTTTTGCCTCTCTCTCTCTAAGTTGGTATTCCATGTCTACATCAAAACCATTAGGAAAATCAATCAAATCTAGAGCAGGGGAGGGTTTGATGTCTTGTGGAATCACATTGTAAACAAAGTTAAACTATTCACAATATTCCTCCATAGTTTCATTTGGCTTTCTTTTCAGTCTTTTATATTTATTTAAGAGTTGAAGTGGATTTTTCTTGATTTCCCATCTAGCTAAGAAATTTTGATGGAAAGCATCAAGGTTAGCTATACTTCCTGTAGGTAAAATCCTAAACCATTTCTTGACATCACCTCCTAAACTTTGAGCAAACAATCTCATTTTTACATTGTCTTCATCTACTTCTTTAAGGTCAGACACATCATTCATTCTATCCACATTCTGCTGAGCAGTATGAGAACCAGTGTTATCAAAGGTAACTATTTTATATTGGTAATCTCCAGGCATAGCATTTACTTGGCATGGTAACACCAAAGGTGCATACCTACCTGGCATAACTGGTCTAGAAGATTGACTGGAAGATGGACCTGTGGTAGGTGTATTTGTGATAACTATAGGGATAGTAGGACTCGCGGGTTGTAGATTAACAAACTAGGAAGATTGGGTGGAAAAAGAGGCTACTGCAACGATTAAAGCTAAAATTTTAACAGATTGTTGAATATAAGCTTCTTAAATATCTTGGTCTAAAACTGAAACTAGACCTTGTAATTTATCAAATTGTTATAGGGATTCAAGATTAGGATCTATTTCAATAGGTTGGGTTGGGGTATATATTATTGTAGTAAGGCTTTATCAATGACAACCTGATCTACAAAAGTCTCAGATTTTGATCTAAACAAACTATGCTAGAAAGGCAAATCAAACTCTATATCTTGAATAGTTTCAAATTTCTCTCGAAGAGAGTTAGACCTTGACAAAGTATAATTCTCAGGAAGAGAATTGAATCTAGACAAAGGAATATTACTACCTTGACTTTCTGTAATACTTTTCTTTCTCACCAATTTCTTTGGATTATCTAAAAATTCAACAGGGTCGGGATCAGGGTAAGCTCTAGTGAAAATTATTTTAGGAGCTAGGTCTATTAAAATTCATCACACAATTTCATAAAATCAAAATTAACGACCCATTGAAATATATACAAAATAACAACCTCAAATAATGTATTTATTAGTGACATATAAGTTTGAATTTATAGAAATATTGACTGAATACCAGGGAATAATGATTTTTCAATCTAAAGAGTTTTCTTCCCCAGTATGGCTGCCATTATGTTGTCATTCTGCATTTTTGAGGTTGAGGGAGTAAACCTCTTTGGAAAACATGAAAATGATTAACATCCAGAATAGGGTGGTCTAAATAAAAAATCTTATTCATCACAATTTCTGTTAAATAATTGAAATATTCAGAATGTCAGAGAAATAAAAACAATGTTTAAACAAATAAATAGTGGAAACACATCATCATTTGGTACACCACATGAATCTTATGAAAGGTCCCTATATTATTGATGCTCCATTTCTTTGAAAAATTACAATATGTAGAAGAAATTACATTCAGAAATCAACCATTAATACTTCAAACAACGAAGTATTTATACAAAATAATTACAAAAACGTTGTCAAAACTAACAGTGTATTATTAGCCTAATACAAACAATACGATTTATCTCTATCATAAAAATAGGCCACGTATATAGCTGGAAGGAAATGTGACTCTGTTTTGGGGGATTCAGTTGTTGAGTCAACTTGAAACTGTGCTGCCTGTCGTGCTGGTTGATGTGTTGGCCACTGTCTTACTACATCCAAATTGCCTTTTTAATCTAGTAAATCACAAAGCTCCTCCCATCTCTTTTCATCTAGTATGGTCAATTTAATCACCCTCCGGTAAATTTCATTGACCTCTATTTATTTGGAAAAAGTTGGTTTCATTGTAAAAGCATGTTTTACCTCATTCTGTATGTAAAAATCATTTGACTTGGTTTCTAAAAATGCCCTTGTTGTCATAGTACCCTTTATCCCACTAAACTTGATACTGCTTTTGGCCATTTCTTTCATCTTGAGGACATAGTCTTCCTGAATGATCAATTTATCATTTATTATATAAATGTTGGGAAAATCTTTCTGGATCAATGCTTCAATCCTATTAGAAAACATGTTTACTTGTAGCTCCAATGTTTCACATCTTCCTCCAGTTGATCAATAAGGTTCCTCTTACTCAAAACTTTCTTGACTTCCAAAATAGTGGCAATCTTCTCACTAACTCCTAATTATTCAAGCTCATATTTAGACTTAGAATTCATAATAATGTTGGAGGCTTTTGTGGGAATTTCTCCAAGCTTACCCCTTCCCTAAACAATGGTTTATGTAGATTTTTCTATCAATTCCTTATGCCCAATAATGATTTGGATAGATGGCCAAATCTCATTCATAGAGTCTAGAATACCCATCCAAATGGTTTCCTTGGCTTCGACCAAGGTCTGACCAATTGAGGTATCCCTTTCTACATTTTGTAACTTCTCGAACTGTCTCTGTGATTTCTACATTTCAGTAATACGAGAAGCTTCAACTTTGGATTTTTGTAGTTATTAACCTTTGAGCTTCTCCTACAAAGTCTTGATATCTTCTGACTAGATTAACATGTTCTCCAGTGCCTTGGTCACCTATTCACCACTTGTAGTATGAGTGGAAGAAGTAGCTGTAGTGGTTGTTCTTGTTGCTGGAAGCTGAAAAATGGGTATGGCATCCAGGGGAACAATGGCCATCTTCTGAATTTCTTATTTCTCATTTATTATCCTCTCCATCTCTGACTCCATCTATCTAATCTATATGTTCTGATCTATAATCAGATTCATCATGTCAACCTTCTATGCCTCATTTTCTTCAATGTCTTTGGTTAATGGGTCCTTTGTGGCTGGCAACTTAAGCTTCTTTCTCAAGGCTACAATGTCCATATTCTTGTTCTTGATAATCTCCTCTGTAGCATTGACATATTTAGGATCATATCCTATCTTAACCACCAATTCTTCCAAAGAATGGATCCTATTATCCTTCTCTAAGGAGGACACCACCTCCATTTTCAACTGAGCTTAGATATTAGAAAATTAAACTTGCAACTTGGAAAATGACATAACAGTGTTAGTTAAAGTAGAAGATATCATTTCACCTGTTTGCTTGTCTTTGGTGCTAAACTCAAATGTAGTGCTCTTGTAGTCTGCTGCTATTTTTGGATGTGGAATTTGGGCCCCAAGGAAGGCCATCTGCATCTTTCCATGCTTTATGTCAAACAATGATAACAATCTGCTCTATGAGATGGAGGTCTTCTTCCAAAAATGTTTGTAAGTATTGTTTTTAAGAATCTCATTCCTAAGCTTAATTTCTCTGTACCTATAAAAAATAGTGTTCTCCTTCTCTCCTTGGACAGTTTGGGAATCCAACTCTATTTCCTTCTGGCCTTGTGAGGATGAAGGTGTAGTAGAGGATGTTACAAATTTGTTGGTTGCAAGTGGTCAATTTGTGATTATAATGGATGCATTCTCTCTAGCTTTTTTTTCTACATCTGTCCTAGGAGTCGATTTGGTCTTTTCCTATAGCTGATCCTAAATTCTTTTGCCTCACTTCCTGTTGTTGATGAAGATACTTCGTCTCTTTTTCTTTTACTTGATTTGTCCTCAGGAGTGGGAGTCTGCAAAATGGAAGTAGAAAAGAGTTGTTCTTCAGCTTCCTGCAAGGTGTTCTCTACCCATTCTAACTGATTAGCATACTTCTCTATCTCAGGCCTTGAGGTATGAATATAGGGAGTGCTTTTATTTTCTACTCTAAGATTTGAAATTATACCACAAGGGTCATAAGACCATGTAAAACTCAAGTTGAACTTCATATCTTTAAACATCTTGTCTGCTTCTTCACCTGCTGTCCTGGTATTGCATACAAATGGGCCCACCTATATCTTTATGCAAAACTGTGATTTCTTCTTAGCCACTACAAAATGAATGCCATCAGAATTTAACATTTGTCTGATGTATTCCAAGGAAAAAATCCTCATGGGAAGGTATTTAGAGAGTCTGTTTGGTGCTAATTCACATCCATAAACTCTAATTTTTGTGTAGTTTTGGTATAAATACCAATCTCCAGTCTTGGCTTGATCTAACAGATGCAAAATTCTCTTAATATCTTCATTGATTCTGGGTTGTATGGAGTTGTTAAGAATGTTCATGGCTGGGTGAACAAATTCCTAAATAAATTGTTTGTAAGAGAATTCTTGTTGTTTTTTCATGACCATTGAAGTCCAAAAGATCACTGGGTGTTGGTTTCCTGCATCATCAAGTTTCTGCATTGCAAAATTGAACTTATCTGCCTAATAGTAAAGGAGCATATAGATTAAAATAGAATTGTAATTAAACACCTGCTCTGTGGGAAACTTTAGAAATTGCTCATGAATGCTATCAACCAACAATTGACTGAAATTGAATACAATGGATGGCTTACTATATGTGGAAAATATGGAGAAGAAACCTAAAATGGGATCATCTACCCATTGATCAGAATAATGGCCCAAAATATAGGAAATCATGGATATAATTTTTTTTGGCTTGATCAAGGAAGATGGAGGAAGGATATGGAGGATTCTTCTTAGGTAACTGGGCATTCTCAGGTAAGAAGATCTCAAAGATTTTGGGTCTGGTAGTGAAATCCAATTTTTGATAAAGCTGGGTGAGGGATTCTAAGGAGAAAGGAGTAGTATTTTCGACAGGGGAAGCTAACATCATTTGGTCTATGGACTGGGCAGTTATGGTAAAGAGAATGTCACCTCATGGGGCCATGATAGCTCTTTGAGTAGACACATAACATGCCTGACACTTTCTAGTGAATTCAGGGGCTTGGAAGGTTAGAGGGAAGATGTAACGGGGAAGATTGGACTCCTAGAGCCCATTTTCATTAGTTTTCTCTGCATGTTTGTCTTCCAACCAACAATATAACTCCAAAAAGTCACATTCACACTAGGTTTCTTAATCCTATAATCCCTATCAACTAAAGGGATGTGATCTAAATCTATGGAGGGAAGGATCAAGGGATTAACGAGTTTATCTTGAGTTTTGCTTTTGGGAGGTGTGACTGTATCAGTGAAAGTATCAGTAAGAGAAATTGACAAAGAGCTTACTGGCAAACAATTAGGGTAATGATGTTAGGTCCCTATAATACTAGTGATTA
The DNA here is from genome assembly GCA_000404065.3 of Pinus taeda. Taxonomy (NCBI): domain Eukaryota; kingdom Viridiplantae; phylum Streptophyta; class Pinopsida; order Pinales; family Pinaceae; genus Pinus; species Pinus taeda. Next base: position 389,105 of record APFE031180231.1, read on the forward strand.
CCCCATTACTATTATAGTTGTATCCATTATTAATATTGTTGTGCCCCTATTTTCCCCATATATTTATTATTGTGCCCCATAGAATCCCTTTATTGTTATTTTTGTGGCTGTATATTATTATTGTTAGGTCGACTGGGTTATATTGTGACTCCTTAGACTCCTATATATAGAAAGGAGGTTTTGTCATTTGAATCATCCAGGAATTGTTCATTTGTGTAATGTAAAGGAGGATGCCCCCTCGAAAAGGCTGAATTCTAAGGTGTTGATCTCTCTTTTCTATCTTTTTGTGGGCTAGTTTCATAACATTTGGTATCAGAGCTTTGGATTCTAGGGTTTTGCTGCTCCAAATAGGTCATCATGGCATTTTTTCTATAACTTTTTTCTGCGATGTTTTGGAAGTGAAAAAGAAACCCATTTGATATGAAATCACATTGAACCTTGGATCTGAATTTCAGAGTTTTTTGCACTATATTTGTGGAGATATGATCTAAGGAATTTGGTCTTTTTGTAGACTCCTGAATTACATTCCAAATAGGTGACCTGGGGAAAATCGTCATAACTTTCTCTTTGAGCATCCGATTGAAATTTTGTAAGAAGGTAAAAAAAGAGAACGGACTGTAGTTTCTTGTATATATTTTTCAGTGCCAAAGGTTGAAACAATGACACGTGGCACTTCATAGAAGTTTGCTCTTCTGGAAAGGTCTATAATCAGGTCATCTTTGGAGATTGTGCATAACTCTTTCTTGGAGAATCCAATTTGGATCAGACTAGTGGCATTGGAAAGAGGATGTAGAGAGCTACTATAGGTTGCAATTTCAGAACTAGATGATTCGAAATTACAGAGATACATCAGATTCAATATCAAGCTCCTACAAAGTGAAAAAAAGTCTGTAGTTTTTTTAAATTTTTGCATAAGCTTGGTTTGAAAAATTAGTTTGAAGGAATTCAAAGGGCATAGTAAAGCATTATTATCGATAATTGATGCCCCGACGAAATAAAATGCAAACACCTAGCAAGCAACCTGAAAGCTCTAGCATGACTCATGAAGAAGAGGAAGAAATGCAACATGATATATCAAAATTACGAGACCACGTGCAACAAGTGTCACTTGCACAAAAAGTAACAGAATCTAAGATGGATGGTTTAAAGAAAGATGTAGAAGCTAAGATGGATGGTTTGAAGAAAGGCATAGAAGCTAAGATGGATTGTTTAAAGAAAGGCGTAGAAGCTAAGATAAATGATGTGGAAGCTAAGATGGATGATTTGAAAGTTACAACAAGATCCCAGTACATCTGATACATTTAGCTGGAAAAATGATTCGTTATGGTACAAAGATCACTGATACCTTTGTAAGACTTCCCAACTCAAACAAAATATTTTTATGGAATTTCACACTTCTCCCTTACGAGGGCACTTAGGATTTTTAAAAACTTAACACAGGGTTAAGAAGGATTTGTTTTAGGATGACCTTAAATCGAATATTCAAAATTTTGTGGTGGAATGTTTGGTTTGCCAACAAAATAAAGCTGAAACAATTAAGACACCAGGTCTATTACAACCATTATCCATTCCAAGCCAACGTTGGGAGGAGGTTTCAATGGATTTTATCACAAGTTTACCCAAGTCTGAGGGAAAGAGTGTCATCATGGTGTAGTTGATAGGATTACAAGTATGCACACTTTGTGCATATCACACCATTTAAATCCAATACAGTTTCTACTACATTTATGGAAACAATTCAAAAGCTACATGGAAACCCAAAGATTATTGTAGGTGATAGAGATACGATTTTCATTGGAAATTTTTGGACAAAATTATTTTCTTGTCTTGGTACTTAATTAGGTCATAGCTCATCTTATCATCCTCAATCTGATGGGTAAACTGAGATAGTAAACAAATGTTTGAAAGGATATCTTCGTTGTTGTGTATCTGAGAAACAGACATAATGGGTCAAATAGTTGCCTCTAGCTGAATGGTGGTATAACACTTCCTTCCATACAACAACAAAATGACCCCATTTATGGCACTTTATGGATATCAGCCACCATCCGTCACATCATATTTAAGAGAAAATTCTAAGGTTCAAGCAATGGAACATCACACTGAACATCAACAACAAGTCCTCCAACTCTTAAAGGATAACCTCGTGTTGGCACAAAATAAAATGAAACAACAGGCATATCAACATCACAACGAAAGAAGTTTTCATGTAGGTGATTGGGTGTTCCTACAGCTACAACCATATAAGCAAATGTCCCTCAAGCAAGCTAAAAAGGATAATAAATTATCACCAAATTATTATGGTCCTTACAAGGTGTTGCAAAAGATTGGTACTATGGCAAACAAATTGGAGCTTCCTGCAGCTTCTAGATTGCACCCAGTTTTCCATGTTTCATGTTTATATAAGGTTAGAGGCAACAAGCTCCCATTTCAAACAATATTGCTAGAACTTAACGAGGAAGGAACAATTATATTGGAACCGGAAGCAGTCACAGAAACAAGAAATCAACAGCTATGAAATCAATCAATTTCGAAGTATCTTATCAAGTGGAAGAATTTATCCGCTAAATATTCCACATGGGAGAATGAGAATTTTATACAGAAGCATCCAGAACTACTCAAGCGTTGAGGACAACACTTTTTTGAAGGAGAGGGGCATGTTAGGTCCCTATAATACTAGTGATTACCCCTTTACTATTGTATTTGTATCCCTTATTAATATTGTTGTGCCCCTATTGACCCCATATTATTATTATTGTGCCCCATAGAATCTCTCTAATGTTATTTTTGTGGCTTTATATAATTATTGTTAGGTTGGCTGGGTTCTATTGTGACTCCTTAGACTCCTATATATAGAAAGGAGTTTTTTTCATTTGAATCATCCAAGAATTGTTCATTTATGTAATGTAAAGGAGGTTGCCCCCTTGAAGAGGCTGAATTCTAAGGCGTTGATCTATCTTTTCTATCTTTTGGTGAGCTGGTTTCATAACAGAATGTTTGCAAGGAAACATTGTACGAAGATAAGATATACTTGGTCTTATGTACTTATGACCATTCTATAAAATAAAAAAAATCAAGAAATGGTACAATGCACTAAGGAAGAGTCAACTAGTAGATGAGGCAAGAACCTACAATGTTACTCAAGTACCATATATACATATGGAGGACAATCCACAAGAAGAAACTACCTAAGTTAACATCCTGTCACAGAGAAAGAGGCAAAAGCATCACCTAGTGGAGGAAATCAATAGAAAGTTCAATGCTAATCTAATGTAGAAATCCAAGGAGAAAAAAATAAGAGTAGAGAAAGAGGAACAATAGAAGTAATTGTAGGAAGAAGAAATGAAGAAAAAATAGGAAGAAGAAGCCACATAGAAAATCAAGGAAGAATGAATGTCATGTGATATGGAAGCATAGCTAGATGAGGGGGTTGGAATTGAGGCAGAGCAATAAAGGAAACAAAGGGAAGAAGAGAATAAAATGTTAGAGGATGAGAAGTAGCAAGAAGAAGAGTGCAGAAGAGAGGAGTGCTTACAGAAAGAAAAAGAAGAAAATATGAAGTAAGATGAGTAGCTAAAGAAGAGAAAGTCAGAGGATCTACAAATAAAACAACATGAATAACTTTTAAAGAAGTAGAAACTAGAGGAAAGAACAAGAGAAGAGGAAGAGAAACAACAAAAGCAGTCATAGGAAGAAGAAATGCTGAAAAAATGGGAGGAATAAGCCATATACAAAATGTAGGAAGAATGAATGGCTTGTGATATAGAAGCAGAGCTAGAGGAGGAGGATGACATTGAGGTAGAGCAACAAAGGAAATAAAGGGAATATGAGAAAAAATGTTAGAGGAAGAAAACAAGAAATAACAAGAGCACAAAAGATAGGAGGAGAGCTTATAGGAGGAAGAAGAAGAAAATATGAAGCAAGTTGACCTTTTGAAGAAAAGAAAAGTAGAGGAGCTACAAAGAAAAAACTAGGAAGAGCTTTTACAATAGTAGAAAGTAGAGGGGGAAAGAAGAAGAGCAAAGGAAGAGGAACAATAGAAGTGAACGTAGGAAGAAGAAATGAAGAAACAATAGGAGAAGAAGTCACATAGAAAATGGAGGAAGAATGAAAGGACCATGATACGAAAGCAGAGCTAGATGAGGAGGATGACATTGAACCAATTGTAGATGAACCAACACTCAGTTAGAATCACCTCTCACTAATGCTCATCTCCCATTCATTGAAATGGGAATTGCTCCTTCTGTTGAAAACAAGGTTATGGATGTATACATATTTACCCTTGACCAGTTGAAGAAGAGGAATGTGCAAAAAAGTGAAGGTATTTTCCTAATGACCCTCCTCATCTAATCTTCATAACCACAGAAAAGGTGATAAAATCCTATACTAGGAGGAACCCTTGAACAGTCATTGTAGAGAATGTGGCCTTTGTGGTAGCATCACAAGTTAATATAGAGTATCTTATGAGTGAGAATTCATGACTGTGAAAATCACTAGCTGCCATAAAAAAATAGGTTGATCATCTTTCCATAGAGAATTAATGGTTGTCTTCTACTAGTATTAGCACGATAGTGCTATGATTAGCCATATTTGAAGAATTGAAGCCGATGGAGGAAAACATGAAAAAATTCTGCAATGAGATGATTCTCTTGCATGAAGTAATGGTGCCTTTAGTTGAAATTTGAAAGAGATCTCAAGAGATCTTGAAGGTTTCGAAGGTTACAAACATAACTGTAGATTTGACATAGGATTGGGGAGACAACTATCTTAACATTCCTAAGTGGTTGGTCAAAAAATATAGATTGTCAGTCGAGGTGGATAGAGCATAGTTAAGGCTACGTACTCATAACTACATCCACCTTGGTGAAAAATAAACCAACACCATAGCTACTTATTTTTAATTGTATAGTAGTTTAGATTCCCTTGCACAGAAACATAAAATAGCTTCTACGAGTTAACTAGGATAAATAAATAGTAAGGATGTTGTCATGCAAGAGAAAAAATAGTTCATTTAACAAAGCAATAAAGCAACAAACCAAGAAGGCTTGGAGGTCACCAAGAATTATATTCTACAATATGAAATTGGGCAAACCAAAGTTCACATGATGTTATTGTTATTGTGGAGTAGTATACAATCAAACTCCAAGTATATATTATCATAGCCATTGGAGGTGAAGATGTGATATGCTACAGATCTACCAATCAGAGTTAAATTTATCACAAAGGAGTTCAAAGCATGGCACTCCTACATCACAAATGACCTCCATTTATAAGCCATTATATTATCTTTTCCTCCTCTATGAGGAATGTTTTGTCTTATTATACTTTTGTCTTATATAGCCACCATTTTTTAATGTAATTTGTCATTTATAAATAAGAAGTCCAAGAGAGACTTGTGGAATATGAAGAGTGACATAAGATTCCATAGGTTGTAGAATTCAAAGAGTCATGAGGAAGCTCAAGGATCATTACCATATACTATAAATAATCCCTTATAACTCAAGCATGGCTTAGAATTTTAGAGATTTTCCCTTGGCTTCTCTAGTGGCGCATAAGTGAGAATATCATTCTTTTGGAGAAGCAAGTTGTAGCTTCATGTTCCACTATAGGGGATAGTGATTTATTAATGTAACAATGTAGTTGTATATTCCATTAATTATCATAATATCTTGGAGCCAACACTCTTTCATGCATGTATCATAAATGTTGTAAGACTATTCTTTGGATGTTTGCAATATATGTTTATATTATGCATACTAAAGAGATTGAACTATCTTTTTCTTTAGATATGAATCTTACTGAATGGGTGTTGTTATTTGTTACATTATCGTTGTTATCTTGTGAACTAATTTGCAAGTTAATTAACAATGCTTTCTCATTTTCTCTCACTTGTCTCCCTTAGGATAGTACTAATATTTTTCTATTACAGGCTCATCTCTTATCTCTCTCTTGTGGAGGCTCCTTTTACACTTACACTTGGTGTCTCACAAATCTTACATGCTTACTACCCAAAAGCTATGTGTATGATCTCTTGTGTATGTTTTGCATCGATGGAATTCCTTTAAAATCACTTGCAATGGTGGTTGGACCTTATATCCTGATGGGGTTTCTACACCAGACATTGTGAGGTCTAATTGGAACTTCACATCAGGGAGACCCTCTATATGTTGGCGGTATCCAACACCGTCAACATATTATTATTATGAGATCTTTCTTTCAAGTTAAGAAAAAAAAATTATTGTGTATAAGTCCCTCTTGTATTTTTTACAAAGTGATAAAATTTATTATTAAACAAATATGGTTTAGTCATAGTCAATGTTCCATTACGTGGAGATTTATCTTTGGGAAAGATGCTTCCTTTGCACAATGAAAACTTTCATTCTAAGCCCCACACAATGAAATATTTTCTCAAGGAAGCTTCGTACAATGAAACACAAAACCCTACAACGCTTGCTTTTCTACGTGCATTCATAAATAAAGACAACTAGGATAGAATAATCAATATTTTTTCTTGAGAATTCTTCAATAGTAATCTACATAGTTATAGAAACTACAATTGTATTCAGATTCAATTGTTAATCACCATAGTTGTCATTAAAATAAACATTACAAAAGAAATAGATATCTAAAAGCCAAAACTTTTTCCAAACATTTATTTCCATTGTAAAATGAACTGAACTAGAGTAATCAGTCTTTGTGTTGCATAAGCCTTGAACAATAATGAACATAGTAAAAATAAAATCAAATGTATTCAAATTTAAATGCTAATAACTATAACTATCATTGAAATAATCATTACAAATGGAATAGATATGTTTGAACCAAAACTCCTTCTAAACATTCATTTTCATTGTCATTGATTTCATACCATTACATAGAATATAAAAACTCAAAACAATAGTCTCATTATCGTATGTTCAATCAACATTCTTGAAGAATGCTACAAAATCCAGAGTAATAGAAGTTCACATGCAAAACATTATCTAAGAATTCTTGATATAACCGGTAAACAGTTTTAGTATAAGGACAGGGTAAACATAAATCCATGTAATTATCATGAATTATATAAATTAGCTAATATATAAAAGCTCAAAGAAAACACTATAAAACATATGTTTAATTAGTGTTTTCTGTAAAATGTCCCAGAATTTGGATCTATATAACATCACATGTGAAACATTATATCATAATTGTTTACACAATTGGTAAACAAATTGAGAAAACAGAAAAGATAGTAACTAGAATTCAATGAAGATATGATTACAAACTCATGGTCTATAAAATATCGTTTTTTGCATAAATCATTTATCAAAATACTATTTCTTAAGTCAAAAAAGTAAATGTATTTTTCCCAATGGGGACTATCATATTGGGCTCTCATCGACCATAATATATAAACGTCATTTGCAACCAAAAGAAAAAAATTGCATTCAATAATTAGACTATTCCATCATAACATACCCAAAAACCCTAAATTATTAAATACTATAAACATAAAAACAAATTTTCCATTGTATTAAAACGCTACAATATGCAAAATCATAGCCCAACATTGTTTAGTTGTCAGTTATCTCTTGAAATCACGATTTTTGCAACGAATTCCTTCACTTCAACTGTTATGAAACCAGCTCAAAAAAGATAGAAAAGATAGATCAACGCCTTAGAATTCAGCCTCTTCGAGGGGGCAACCTCCTTTAC
>APFE031180234.1:0-22246 GCA_000404065.3 Pinus taeda
TGCAGTAGGGCTAGATGCAAGCATTCATGAATCTTATAATTGCAATTTTTGCGGAGAATAGACAAGATAAATTTTCCCTGGTGAGCATCAATTGTCCTTGACGCAAAATGAAATACAAATTATCTCATTGCACAATATCCATAGGTTTCATGAGTAATACCTATTATGTAGATACCTCAATAGGGAAATGACTTAACAGTGAACACATCGCTTGAAGTAAAAAAGAATAAACCAATGTTCCACCAAGGTTCCGAGATGAGGGGGCGAGGGAGCGAGGATACATGGGAGCGGTCTATGCAAAATCTCCCCAACAATTTTTAGGAAACGTGGGGGGATGTCAGGGTCTTAAAAACTTATAAATATAAAATACAATTTGTAAATTGAGTCCACTATGACAATTGGGTTTGAATTGAAAAGCTGCAAAGCATGATCATTGATATGAATATCATTATCTAATATCATATAAATTTAAAATTGTAATTTATAATCATACATCATACATTATGATTAAAGTTTAAACCATATTGATGTTCCACTTCCTATTATGAACATTGAATACTGAACAATGAATATTGACATAAACTTATAAAAGTCAAGTCTGATACATCATACATCAAGAGTCAAGTTTTATAGAATTACAAAAGACTAAAGTCAAGTCTGATACATCAAGAGTCAAAATTTTATAGAGTCAGAATAACATAAGAACATCAACATATCAAAAGATAAATGAGAATAATTTTGCTCAAGCCTCAAGGTAATGCCCCGCTAGTTTCTGCATCCAACTGCTGCATGAATAAATTAGGATCAACCATATCACCATCTGAATTTGAATCGCTAGCATTCTCAAACATGCTAAGTGGTACACCAACCAACCCCATTTGTCTCTCATCAAGTCTCTCCTCCATATCTACCTGTGCATCATCCTCCAGATCAACATCCCATCGTGTTGTTGGTCCCTTCAAATACTCAGGTGTCTTCCTATGCTCAAGACGTAGGACACTGTGCACAACAACTAACTTCTTCGCTCTTTTATAGGTAAGCTTGTTCCTCTTGATAGAGTGGATGAAGCTATATCTGGACCAATTCTTCTCTGTTGTAGAGGAACTAGGAATGTCTTGCGAATGGAGTGAGGGGCCAGGGCGAATAATGAATTAAATTTATAAAAAAACGAATTGAAACCCTAAAGTATTAAAACTAATGTTGAGTTTTAATTATAAACAAAAGTTTATTTAAAAAAATCAGGCCCCTCGACTCCCTTCTTGTCCCCAAGTCCCCTGAGTGCGGGGGAGCTAGGAAACTATACCCCTGGGGGGGGACAAGTCCCCGTGGAACACTGGAATAAACCATAAATACATATGCTATAGAGATTCCATCAGAATATGCTGATTTTCACTCAATCTTCTCTTTGTTTGTGTTTAAGATGAGAATGAGAAGTTCTGTTGTCCAGTTTGATGGCAATTTTCATCTTATGCTAACTATAAATTGCTTTGAAGATTCAGAAAAGCCAGGATCAAGACAATTATTTCCTTTAGGATTCTCCAGACGAGAAAAATGGTGACTGTAGTCAGGATCCAAAACCTTTGCATATTAGTCAGGAACATCAAATGCGTTTGGAAGCACAAAGAAAAGAAGTCAAGGTGAGTAATATTTTAACTTTTCACTAAACATAATAAAATTTTTATGCTGTGGAGGCAATGCTGTGGAGGCAAATCAGAAATGTAAACAAATGTACTGCAGCACGAAATAAATTCAGTTGCCATTTGATTCAGTATAATGAGGACTATTGTTTGATGAAGAATTCCATGTGATATGTATAACATTTTTTTGCCACTCTAGGAAGATTATCCTACCATGTTTGCATTGTCTCTGTTTCCATGATGATGAGATAACCAGCGTAGCTTAAAGCCTGATTACTAGTATCTCTTTTTGCCTCATCCCAACATGTTCCTGCTGTCCTAGAGTAGGCTAGTAGAAAACATGTTAAAGAGTTATTTCTTACACGTGCAGATACAGAGTATGCAATCAGGGGGCACCAGTTTCTCTAAATATGCAATCGGAGATCACAATTTTTTCTGATTCTGTTTGAAATAATGAAACTAAATCATACGAATACTGCTTTTGCTGTACTAAAGCAAACTCGTTAATCATTTTGTGATCCATGACTGTCTCATTATTGATTACCATCTTTTAGAAACTTCACAATGCTCATTTTATTAAACAGTGGATATGATTTTCAGGATATAAGAGACATTACTTAGAGCACGGGAAGATGTACAAGTGTTACAGCCAGAGTGGTGAAGGGATTTTGAATTGTTTGGTAAGTTAAAGCCAAACACTTCTACACCTCGACATTTATTGGAGGATTATTAATTTCTTTAATGTTCGAACTTTGTAAGCTATACGTTTGTTTTGTTGTTGTTGTGTATTGCTAACTGAGTAAGCTATCATAAGGAATGACACTGACTTCTTTCTCTCTAAAACATTATTTTTACAGATAACCAGGTCACAGGAATTTCTAATGCTGCCAGTGGATATCAGAGTAAAAAACAACATCCTTTAAACGTCCTTTATAATAGCCTTAAAGACCTCAGAGGTGTTTGTCCTGCAATTATTGCCAGAATGGATGCCATAGTTATATTATGACAATTACAGTAATCTCTAATTATAGTTACTTTTTTGTTGGGGCTCAGGATGCATAAGGGTATATTGCAGAATCAAACCCCATTTTGGAGGTCAATCTGATGCCCACGGTGCAGTGGAATTTATTGGGGAAGATGGATCCCTCGTCAATACATCCAAGATGGGCAAAAATGTACAGAGGATATTAAACCTTAATAAGGTTTTTGGGCCATCGGGCCATCTCTAACACAAGGTACCGATTAAAGAGTCTTTTGACTTCGTATTCTGAGATAATTTGCATACAATTACTAACTTGTTTTTAATTTGCATGCAATTACTAACTTGTTTTTTCCATGAATTGGCAGAGGAAATTTACATGAATACACAGCCATTGATCCGATCTGTAATTCCAAATGGGCAAAGATGTATAGAGGATATCCAATTTTAATAAGGTTTTTGGGCCATCTGCTACACAAGGTACTGATCAAAGAGTCATTTGGCCTCGTCTTCTAACATAATTTGTATGAAATTACTAGCTTGTTTTTGTCCGTTGTTAGAGGAAATTCACATGGATACACAACCATTGATCCGATCAAACAGGATATGGAAAGACCCACACCATGGTGAGTATATTTCTTCTAAGGATTTTGTTCTAAAAATTTGATGGTTTCCCAAAAGTATATATCTAAAATGGCTTAGCTGAGAAAGCAGCTTCTGGTTCTTAACTAATAGATTAATTTTAAGATCCTTCTCAAGGTAACCTGGCCTGACATTTTGGACTTCCTAAACTTCAGAGCCAATTATGGGAGTCAATTATAGAGCTTTCAGTGACCTCTTCGAGTTATCTCAAATCATTGATTCTTTGTTTTTATGACTTTTCAGCTCCAAACGGACATGCTGAGCGAACTTGCAGGACACCACCTGATCAGCAGTCGATGAAGGTAGGAAAACGAAGGTTGTAATAACCTGTGTTTTGCCCTTGTGGACATTTTAATGCTATCTCGGCTAACATTTTAATGCTATCTCGGCTAACCGTTGTTAATTGATGTTGTATAATAGTTCCAGCTTCTGTCATGAGCCATCAGGTAGGCTTATGGTTCCTCTCTAGAGGAAATCAAGGTTAAAAGAAAATTATAAATTGTAAATCCAGTGGAAATCGATGTTAAAGAAAATGCAACGCATTGGGACTACAAGTTTGAATGTCCACTTGAATATATGCTTATAGTTTATTACTTGCAATATGCACCAACACTTTTCTTCTTGTAATTTAATTATTATATTGGTTTGCAGGGTAAAGGCTACTTGTGAAGATTTGGATTAAAATATAGAACAGTGAGAAGTGTTGTGGCATGATATCTGTAAATTCAAGGTCACTATCACAGCGTGTTCATTACAGGATGAACTCGAATCCCTTATGGAATTCAAAATATGAATTATGGAATTCAAAATATGAAAGTACTTAAGGTGATTAATTTAAAGAGTTACCTCCAGTAAAACCCAAAGGGATATCAATCTTTATTTTGCTAACAAAGGGTGGTTTTTTTTTTACTTAATATTTTCACATATGGAAAACAGAGTTACCTCCAGCAAAACCCAAAGGGATGTCAATCTTTATTTTGCTAACAAAGGGTGGTTTTTTTGCTTATATTTTAAAGGGTGGTTTTTTTTGCTTATATTTTGGTCTAGCAGAGGACAATATTTTCACATACGGAAAACACTGTCCACCATATATATATTCCTGCAATAAAACACTACGTCCATATATAGGTGGAAATGACTTGAATATGTCATCATAATTTCATAATTGGAGCTAGCAATGTGTTTAATGTATTTTTAATTTGAATGTTAACATTATATACAGTTATTGATTTTTGTATGTATTTTTAATTTGAATGTTAACATACTGTTATTGATTTTTTGTTATTAATTTTTTTAATTGGAGCAACATGTTTATGTATTTTTAATTTGAATATTATTGTATATATATTTATTATGGATTTTTATTTAAAATTTTTAATTCAATGAGTTAGTATATGAATTTAGATTTTCATTTAAATTTTTTTAACTCATTGTTTAACTCAATGAGTTAGTATATGAATTTAGATTTGTGTAATTAAAACGATTTTTCAATTTTAATGAGTTAGTATATGAATTTAGATTTGTGTAATTATAATGATTTTTCAATTTTAAGATCTTATCTTAAGATAAGATTGAGATTGATTGATGGGTTGGTAAATTAATTATTTTTGATATGGTTGGTTTAGATTTGTGTAATTAAAACGATTTTTCAATTTTTAACTCAATGAGTTAGTATATGAATATAGATTTGTGTAATTAAAACAATTTTTCAATTTTAATAATGAATTAGCATATGAATTTAGATATTGAGATTGATTGATGGGTTGGTAAATTAATGATTTTTGATATGGTTGGTTTAGATTTGTGTAATTAAAACGATTTTTCAATTTTTAACTCAATGAGTTAGTATATGAATATAGATTTGTGTAATTAAAACGATTTTTCAATTTTTAATAATGAGTTAGCATATGAATTTAGATTTGTGTAATTAAAATGATTTTTCAATTTTAAGATCTTAAGTTAAGATAAGATTGAGATTGATTGATGGGTTGGTAAATTAATGATTTTTGATATGGTTGGTTTAGATTTGTGTAATTAAAACAATTTTTCAATTTTAATGAGTTAGTATATGAACTTAGATTTGTGTAGTTAAAATGATTTTTCAATTTTAAGATCTTAAGTTAAGATAAGATGGATTGATGGGTTGGTAAATTAATGATTTTTGATATGGTTGGTAGATAAATTAATTGACGTGACTTGTAAATTGTGATTCTCTACTTTTAGAGAGTTAAGATATTTCAAATTTTTTTTTGTGATAAACTTTATTTTGAAATGGTTTAGTTTTTGCCTTAAATTATCATATAATTGATTTATGGATGGCATTATCTTTGGGCGATTGAAATTATGGGTATTATGAATGAATGCATTGTGTTCTCTTATCTTTGTGATTTAATATATCACAAATTCCACATGATAAAGTGAGATTTAATATATCACTAATTTCACATGATAAATTGTATGAGAGATTTTGGTTATTTTGAATGAATGCCTTTGCTTTGGATTGGAAAGTGCACATGTTAAACTGAATGAATGTCGTATACATAATGCTATCTTCTCTTTTGGTTTCACAATTTTTTTTTTTTGAGAATTGTGATCAAAATTTTTATGAATGAGTGTTTTTGCTTTGGATTAAAAAGTCCCTATGATAAACTATGTTTTGAAATGATTTTATTTGTCTCTCTAAAATTTATAGGTAGTTGTACCTTCTAAAATGCACTGTGATTAGAGTGTTATGAATGAATACATTTGTTTTAAAGTGGAAAGTGATTGCATCTTACAATTGAATCAAATTGTACATAAAAACTATAGACATTATCTTGAATTGTAGATTACAATGTAGTTAAAATTGAGGTTCAGTTCAAGAAAAAAAACCTTAAAAATATGAATATAAATTGTAGTTAAATCAATCTAGTACAAATTATCTCCCAAATTTAAATTGCAATGAAATGATTTTTTTTTCCACAATAGAGATCCTTTTTAAAATTATAATGAAATTAAATGAAAACTTTTTCTACATTATTGATCCATATTTAAATTACAATGAAATGATGTTTTTTTCTTCCATAATACAGATTCAACTTTTAAATTATAATGAAATGAAATGAAAACTTTTTCTACAATATTGATCCATATTTAAATTACAATTAAATAATATTTTTTTTCTTCCACAATCAACTTTACAAACTTAGGGAGCATTTTTTAAGGAGATGAAATGCGAAGAAAAGTTTAATATTTTTTTGAGGGATAAGATAACCTATTCTTTGCATCATTTTTGTCTCAACGAGTTTAAGGTTTATTCTAATCAACAGAAAATCCGTCTTAAGCTACTCATTTGTTCTACCAATAATAAATCCATACTAAGTTGTTTCAATTTAAAGTACAATAAATTCATAATCCATCTTAACCTTACAAAGAGCAAAGTCTAAAAAGTAAAATTTTCAAATTTCAACATTTTTTATTCTTTAAATGGTTGAACATTTATTAAAATGACAAAAATTGTTAACAAAGTTGAGATATAATAATACATAGTGCTGAAACCTATAATTCATTGACGAAACAAAAAAACAAGCTTTTCATTAATAAGTGTATAAATTAATATTTTAAGAATGAAAATGTGTCCTAATTATTTTTGAAATGATCCTTTCATCTTAAATAGATGGTCGAACTAATTTTTTATTCATTTAAAAAGATTGACATGTCCCTTCGAGTTGTTGAGATAATACAGTAAACAAACACTCACATTGCTCCTCTCATTACCGCATTAAGCCTTACCTCTTTTATCTCTGTAAATTTGTTCCAACATAAACATTAGAAATATACACCTTTATTTAGAAGAAAGGAAAGGTTTGAAGTTGTAGGAAGGAAGCAGGGCAACCAAATGGATTCACACTAGAGAGTCACAAGCACCATATCTATATTGTCAAAAGCATTGTGCTACGCTATGGTAGGATTAGGAATAAAAAAATCACAAGCGCTACGCGCACTGGAGCCCTAGATTGGGCACCCTCAATCTTACACCACTTGGTAGGGCCCAAATATCTTAAATATGACAGCTAGAAAGGCTTAGATCTGCTGGCCAAGATCACCTAGATCAGATGACCAAGATCTAACAAATCTCATGGGCATGATTTCTTAGATCAGACAGCCAGAAAGATACAGATTTTATGGCCAAAATTTTCCAGATCGGACGACCAACATCTACCAGATTTGATGGTTGTGATCGCTCAATTGGACAACCAAGATCTACCATTTCTAACAACCAAGATCTACCATATTTGATGACCACAATTGCCCAGATTGGATGGCCAAAATGTCTGTGATCTGATGGTTACAATTTCTCAATTGTACAACCAAGATTGCCTAGATCTAACGACCACGATTACTAGATCAAATGGCTAAGATTTGCTAGATCTGATGGTTGTGATTGCTTAAATTGTACGACCAAGATCTACCAAATCTGATGGCCACGATTGCCCAGATCAGATGGCTAGAATGGACCAAATTTGATGGCTATAATTTTTCAAAACAACCAAGGTCTATGAGATCTTATGTCTGTGATTGTTCAAATTGGACGACCAAGATCTACTAGATTTAACGACCACGATTGCTCAGATCAGATGACTATATTGGCCCATACCAGACGACTATAATGGCCCAAATTTGATGGCTATAATTTCTCAAATCGGATGGCCAAGATCTACTAAATATGACACTGTGATTAATCAAATTGGATGGCCAAGATCTACTAGATCTTATGTCTGCGATTGCTCAAATTGGACGACCAAGATCTACTAGATCCGACGACCATGATTGTCCAGATTAGATGACTATAGTGGCCCAGATTTGATGGTTATGATTTCTCAAATCAGATAGCCAAGATCTACCAGATATGACAACTGTGATTGGTCAAATTGGATGGCCAAGATATACCAACGCTGATAACCACGATTGCCCAGATCTGCGACCATGATTTACTAGATCATATAGCCAATATCTATCATATCTAACGACTATGACTAGTCATATTTGACGGCCATGATTGTGCAAATCAAACAACCAGAATGGACCAAATATAACGACTACAACCGCTCAAATTGGACGGCCAAGATCTCTCAGAGCTAACGACCATGATTTGTCATATTTGACGGTTATGATCGCTCAAATTGGATGGCTAAGATCTATGAGATCTTATGTCTAGAATGGCCCAGATATGACGAATGCAATTTCTCAAATCGTACAACCAAGACCACCCAAATCTAATGACGACACTTTGCTAGATTAGACGACCAAGATTTTTTAGGTGTGATGGTCCAAATTGCTTTGATCGAACGACTAAGATTGTCCATATCAGACAACTAAATGTTGAAAAGTGTGCAACAAGAAATGCTTGTTGAGAATGCAACAAGATGATGGAGCTTAGTGGAAAGGAGTCGCCTTCACTAAGTGGTCCCGCAGGCAAGTTTTGGCGCAAAGTCTATTTTTAGACATATGGATCATGGTCTATGAGTTGCAGGATGTTGTTTATGGATGATTGGTCATGTTGGGAAAAATAGATGGACTTCTATTTTTTGGATCACAGTGGTGTGATAAGAGTCTATTTTTAGACTGTCAGGTAAAAATAAAAACAATCAAATATTATTAGCCCTTAGTAATATTTGGACTATAAACATTATCTTATTCTCTTGGAGCACTTCAGTTCGACCTACAGATGTGGCACATGCAATTGCATGAAGGAAATACGTGGTTATTATGGGTTACTTGAGCTATTGCATCGAGGACTTCAGTTAGGACTTCAATGATTGAGTTCTGTGGAGTTGGATCAAGAGTTGATGGAGTTGTGTTCAGTTTGACTTAGCTAAACTAGTTGTATTTAGTCTAACTGACCAATAGACTAAGTGATGAGTTGTGTGAATTAGTTATTAATTAATTCACTAATTATTAAATCATAATGCAACTGAAAAATACATCAGTTAACTCAGTGCATGGACAGTTTAGTGGAGACAAGTGTTAGAGGTAAGTGAAAGGGTGAGTTGTGACTATCAGTTGTGCATGAGATTTGCACATGCAATGGATTGAGTAATGCAAATGAGGCCAAGGGAAATTGTAGCTTGTGCTCACGTTATTTTTCCAAGTAAATACGAGTTTGCTTGAGCCATTATCATTCATTCTCATGCAGGTATTGTGCAATGGAGGCAGGCAAGCAACGGAGGAGATTTGGAGATCAGATCTGAGCTGTATTGTGTGTAACAGGTGGAGATAGTACTAAGTACTTGTGAGAAGTATTGTACTGTGTATTGTTACATGTTCTCAATCAATATAATATACAGATAGTTGGGGTTTTTAGCAAGTTGCTTTCCTCGGGAAAACACTGTGTTGATATGTGTGATTGATGCTTCTATGTGCGCATGTTATTGTTTCTGCTTCTGTAAATTCATGATCAATGTAGAGGAGGTTATGAATTATGCATGTATTCCACAATGGTGTATAATCGAGATAATCTCTGTGAATGTGTGTCATATTATTTAAAATTTTTACACTAACATCGCCCAGATCTGACAACCACTATTTCTCAGATTTGACAATGGGTATTGCTTTGATCGAATGGCTAAGATTGTCTTGATCAGACAACCAAGATCACCCAAATTTGACGGCCACGATCTCTTAGATCTGACAGTTGAGATCACTCTGATCAAATGACTTAGATTTTCTATATCTGAGGGCCAAGATCGTCTATATCTAAGGGCTACAATTTACCAAATCATATGGCTTCAATTTGTCATTTGACGGTCACAATCACTTTGATTGAATGGTCGAGATTGTCCAGATCAAAAGGTCAAGATAGTTTTGATCGAATGACTGAGATTGTCCATATGGGAGGACCAATATCAAACTGGATGGCCACGATTTCTCATATTTGATAGTCAAGGTTGCTTTAATTGAATGACCAAGATTGACCTGATTGGATGACCAAATTTTCTTGGAGCTAGAGCCCTTTATCTAGGTAGTGGATCTTGCGCCACTTGTTAGTAGGTTGACATTTGATGTGTATAAGCTAGTCGACAAATGACATCCCTAGAGTTGTAGATCACCTATTGAAGGTTCGGTCTTCATAATGACATGCAGTGATGACTGATGTAAATGATGTAATAAAGAGAACATAATTATTATTGTAAACTTGCTTTGTGGGTTTCATGAGCAAGTGATTTTAGAATAATAGGATTTGTCATTTAGAGTCTAGAATTAATGTCAAGTATGAAGAGCTCTTCTTGAGTCTACGTTTAATGCATACAACTATATAGAAATGTCTAAAAGCCCCCCAAAGGCAAGCACAACCCCTCTTGAAGAAATCAGCCTCCAAACAAGATAAAAGTAGTCATGTCGGCTCATATAAGGAGACACAACGGTTCACTATCATGTCAGCTTCATATGTGGGTCGAACTACTATAAATAGCCAGTTAGGGTTTGCAGAAAAGAACATGGAACATAACTTGGATCCTCTGCAATTGTCGGATGGGTACAGTCTTGAGATTTTCGCATCACAGTTCAAATTTTTAGATGGACAACATCTTTGTGTTTTTTCGGAAGGGTACCACAGGGATGAAGTCTCAGCATCCTCATAATCACGATGATCACAATCTCGACATAGTTGTGATGATGAAGATCTCAGTGCAGGGGGAGGACATAGTCATAGTCTCGGCATAGTTGAGATGAGAAGGATCACATTGATCCCACAATAATACATTTTCGACATACTAGACACGATCATGATCTCGGCATTGTGGTTATCATGGTCTTGGTCATAGTCTTGATGAAGATCTTGGTTCAACTCTCATATATATATATATACATATCTCAGTATAAAGATCTTGTTGGTATAGTAAAGGCCTCAGTGAAGGTGCATCAATGATCTCAGTGTCGCAGCAGTGATGATGATGATCTTAGCAGTGATATAGAAGAGGATTGGTGTCTTGGTCTTGGAGTGGCCTAATAGGTAAATGGTCATGGTCTTGGTATTTGTCAACTAGAATCTCTATAAGAAGATTTTTTTGTGGGTTTTCCTCTCAAATTTTGAGAGGTTTTGGCCCTGGCAGAAAGCCAACATCTTGTGTTCTTGTCTCTTTTGTTTTGGTGACTATTTTATGAACTAAAATACACACTCTAATAATAACAAGAGAAGATTTTGATAATAAGGAAAAGTTAAAACACCTCACAAATAGTTATCATGGCAAGAAGAATCTCATTAACTTAATTTGCCCTAGATTCTTCAACGTGGTTTTAGAGTTAAGGTTGTTGAAGTCAAAGGAAGGGCAAAAAAGAGACATTCATGGATCAAGATCTACATTGAAGGATCAAACCCTAGATCAAAGAAGTAGTCTACAACAACAAGAAATTTTGTCTCCATAGTCATCATCAAAAGGCCACCAAGACTCTCATCAAGTTGAAACCATAGAAGCAGTCCTGATCTACACTACAAGAAAAGGCAATGTCATCTTCACAAGAAAGGATCATCTCCTTACCCTAGAAGAATATCATCCGAAGAAGAAACAAATCATCCTTATCAAAAGGAGCAACCTTTTATATTAAAGAAAGTCTTTCTCATCTGAAAGAAGATCATCCAAGAGGAAGCTCTAATACATCTTCTTCAACCATCATCAAAGAGATCAAGTAGAAGAGTTCATCTTCACTTGTCAAGTAAGTATCTTTCATTTTATAATTTTGGTTAAATGACTTTATGTGTGCAAGGAGATCTATCAAATGGTTGGGTCATCGAAATTCCTTGCATAAGAAAGGAGGATAGATATAGTCCCCATAAGAGAAGTCATTGATGTCTATGGAAAAGTATCTAAAGGTCAAGCATTGTTTGAATGCATGTAAAATGATCAAAGGACTCATAGGATTCTTATGAAATCAGTCAAAGATCCTCTCATCCCTATGTAACAGGAGAGGAGACATAAAAAGAGATATATGAAATGCTAGAAGATATATTCTCTGAAAATGTAGTAAAGAAGGTCATATCACTTAGACCTGATCTACACAAAATTGAAGGTATCAAAGAATGAAGGAATATCTTCATGAGATCTCAATTGGGAGATCTGGGAGAGATGATAAGAAGATAATCATCATTGTTCTAATTGATAAGAAAGGTAACAAATGACAAGAAAGTTACCTCATTCAACTTGTGGTCTCTATGCTAGATAGAAAAAGGAAAGTTGAGGGAAAACATGTTGAAGGTTAAAAGAATCAAGCATTTGTAGAAAGGAAAGGGAAGTTTAGTCCTCAAACAAGACAAAACAATATAGCTAAGATTCAATACTATAGAAATATTATGAAAAGAAAGCTCATATCGCCAGAAAGATGGAGGAACCTGAAGAAAAGGGCCAAGGAAAGAGGGAGTAACAGATCTCTACTATGATTGAGAAGGAATCCCTCACAAAAGGGTCCAATCATCAAATATTTTGTTATAGATATGACCATGATAATAAGATGCATCGTGGCATCATGGAAGCATTAGAAACAAGAGCTCATAACATCACCATGTGAACCATGAAGGATAAAATCCATGGCAGTCAAACATGAAGGATATAGCTCTTAGGAACCTCATTGAACATTGAAGGAAAGGATGAAGTCATCTAGTAAAAGGATCACCATACATCAAGTCAAAAAGGAAACATCTGCCAGATGGGGATATACAAGATCCTCAAGATTCTCTGATGGAATCCTCATAGGAGGGTTCACTAATCTAGAGAGGAAGCAAGTGTTTCATCAAAAACTCCAACTTGTGGAGTTCATGGGATGATGGTACGATGACATGAGAGATGAACTAGATCAAGGGGTTGAAGATATTTTCAATCAAGGAAGCTGTTGGAAGAATCCTAGATGACATAAAGGTAAAATGAGGCATGTATGCTTGTATTTAATATGATAAAGTCATGTCGCATGGTTTAAGGCAACATGGATCATTACTTCTATCTTGAGAAGCATGATCAAGAGAAAAATCATCTCCTCCTCCGAAAGGATGCAGGAAGACATAAGTCACACTAGATGAAATCAACATAACATGTCCTCATATGAAGTATGAGGTGGTTGACTACAATTAAGAAACTATGATTGAAAACTCCTGGGAATGGAATGTGTGAGGAAGGAAGAGATCGTGAGTTATGCAACCCTGATGAAGGCGATCAACATCCAAAAGATGAAGAAGATTTGACTATGAAATCTCCCAGAAAGATATGAAGACTCCGATGAAAGTTTGGAAAAGATGGAGACCTTTGACAATGGATATCTTTGGGAGATATGTCAACATGTATGCAAGATGTTGATACCTACATGAAGATGTCATGATGAAGAGCGATCTCGTAAGGTACTATTTGATTTAATGTTATGTTTTGAGTTCTTGAATAATATCTAGATGGGTTCATTAGGGCTACTGGAACAAGAGTTGTAAGTACAAGTACAACTAGCATTCATGTGGTGGATGGAAAATCCCGAAAGAAACATGATGAAGAAGAAGTAGCCATATGAATAAGGTTCCAGATATGGATCAAGAAGGCCACTTTCCATGAAGAAAGGAATGACATGATGAACCAATAAGGAAAGTGATTGATGGTTGATGCCCTACAAGGGAGAAACTCGACTGAATTACATGACATCAAGGAAGGAAAAATGATCAAGTAGCTGAAGGACCCACAAAGAAGAAGTTGTTGATGAAAAGGAGAGTCCCTAGTTAAGAGGGAGCTTTGACAAGTCCCTAATTGAGAGACAGCTTGGGTAAGTTCCTAGTTAGAGGGAACTTGGGTACATTCCTTTACAGGAATCAGCATATCTTCCCTAGTTGAGAGGAAGAGATAGACACAAAATTATTGTATTCAATTAGGAAGAAAGAATGGAGGATTGGGTAATCATCTGGCATTTGATGCTCTTTGAGGATGTGTAGGGCATCCAAGATAAGAGTAGGCAAGAGGACCGATATTCTTTGAGGGCTGGGAACCCAAGATAATAATAGTCCTAAAAGGTCATACTCAGTGAACACCCGAGTGGGTATGTACCTTGAGAGACAATGATGGTGTCTATAGTCATTGGTCTCACCAACATTGTGCTCTGATCTAATGAGAGATAGAGATGTCAATTAAGGCCTTGTTGTGGAAACAATGTTGGTTACTATGATGCTATACAAATGGGATACCAATTCAATTCTTCTTATGAGAAATTCTTCAAATTGAAAATGACCAAGTACCATTATTAATACCTCCCTAGTTAAGAGGGAGTGTTGAATAAAGTGTAACTAGGTTCGGTCTTCATAATGACATGTAATTATGTTTGATGTAAATGATGTAATAAAGAGAACAAAATTATTATTGTAAACTTGCTTCATGGGTTTCATGAGCAAGTGATTTTAGAATAATAGTATTTGTCATTTAGAGTCTAGAATAAATGTCATGTATGAAGAGCTCTTCTTGAGCCTATGTTTAATGTATGCAAGTCTATAGAAATGTCTAAAATCCCTCCAAAGGCAAGTACAATCCCTCTTGAAGAATTCGGCCTCCAAACAAGATAAAAAGTAGTCATGGCGCCTCATATAAGGAGACACAATGGTTCACGGTCATGTCGGCTTAATATGTGGGTCAAACTACTATAAATACCCAATTAGGGTTTGCGCAAAAGAATAAGGTACAAAACTAGGATCCTCTGCAATTTTCCGATGGGTACAATCCTGGGATTTTCACATCACAATTCAAATTTTCGAATGAACAACATCTCTGTGTTTTTTCAGATAGGTATTGTTGTAGCATCCATTGTCCTTTTAATTTTATTTTTAGTTTTATTACGAAAAAGAAAAAAATCAAATATTATGTTGTAGCAGAAATAAGGGGAAAAGCAGAAATTTGAAAGAAATAACTTATTTTATTTTATTAATGGCTTTGAATGTGAGAAATCCGTAAGGAGATCTGAGTCATTCACTTGCAAGGCAACAGATCCGATGGCAATTGTGTGGGTAACTAGAATGAAGTTTATTTTGGGAAATCGGATGCGGTGGTGTATGGAATGCAGTTTAATCTGTTGAAGTTCGGATCAATCGCAACTGTCCATCGAAAGGGACGATATCCGACGGATATTACGTCGAAAAGTAATCGAGTTTTATTTTTAAAATCGGACCTGATAAATCTTTAACTGACAATTTTATTTCTTATCGGGTCCATGTGGGAGTCAAAGGGTTGTTCAAAAAACGGACGCGATAAGGTTTTGTTCGACAAGTTTAAAGTCTCGTTGAGTTCTGAGGGATCAAACCGTCCATTGAATGGGTGATTGGATGGTGATCGCGCACAGCTTAGGCAGACGCGATAGGTTTATGATATAGAGATTTAATTCTTTTGAGTTCCGTAGTAACCGAAGGTTTGCCATATTTCACGTAAATCAACCAATTTCGTTGTTTTAGCAAATAACCAAAGTTAGAGATGATGACCAAAACTTCAAATGGATGATGATTGGTCGAGTTTCCTTGTTTTTTGACCAATCACAACACTTCTAATATGTAGGTGGCCCACAAGTCCATGCATAGAGTTTTGTTAAAGTGCAGCGTGTTGTGTTAAAACAGTTTAAATATTATCAGAACATCTACAGATAAACTTCATCAGCATTCAAGCCACAGATCTGAACAACGAACACCCATCATCAGTTTTCTAAATTATGTTACTTCTTGTTATTTTATTTTCTTGAGAATCGGTGTCTTTTACCCTCTAATGTGATATTTTGTAGTGATTTTTACTTTAGACAGTTAGTAGATAGTTAAGCAGTTTGACAATTTTGGTGATTACCAATTGTCTCATAATGTATAAAAAGAGAAAAATTTACAGAGAAAGGGTTCGGATTTTGGAGAACCTAAAGACTAGGCCACTGTATTCTTGATAAAACCATTGATTAATGAAAGAATCAGAAGTTTTCCACACATTGTCGAGTATGATTTTGTGACTTCTCTGTTATGTGTCATCATATGTTTTCTTCCTTTAAGTATGGTAATGAAGTTGCATGTCTTTATTTTCTTATGTAAATGAAGTTAAAATCCCTTAAAAGAGCTCTCCTATACTTGAAGTTCCTACCTCTGCAATTCTTCTAAGTTACGGATAGTAGTTTCTGTGTAAGACAACATATTATCTTTAACTTCTCCAAGTGTCACAAATAGTAGATTCTGTGTAAAACAACATATTGTCTCTGACTTCTTCAAGCTTTCTTCATTCATCATTTATATTCAGCAATCAAATGGCATTATGAGATTTTCATGTCACCTAAGTATTAAGGGTTAAAACCCAAGTCTTTCAGGTCCTTCATTTGAGAATACAACATACAATTAAGTGACAAACAAGTGACTATAATTATAAACATTAATGTCTTAGCACAATTTCTACACAGCCATGAAATTGGTTTCTTAAGGCACAACAAGTACCACGGGGATGAAGTCCCAACATCCTCACAATCATGATGATCACATTCTCGACATAGTTGTGATGATGAAGAACTTGGTGCAGGGAGAGGACACAGTCACAGTCTCGGCATAGTTGATATGAAAAGGATCACAATGATCCCACAATAATACATTCTCGACATACTAGACACAATCGTGATCTCGGCATTGTGGTAATCATGGTCTCAGTCATGGCTTTGATGAAGACAAGGTCATGATGAAAATCTCAGTGCAATTCGCATATGTATATATACATGCATATCTCAGTATAGAGATATCGTTGGTATGGTAAAGGTCTCAGTGAAGGAGCAACAATGATATCAGTGAAGGTGCACCAATGATCTCAATGAAGGTGCAACAATGATCTCGATGAAGGTGCAACAATGGTGCAACTGTAATGATCTTAGTGGTGCAATAGTAATGACCTTAGTGTATCAGTAGTGATGATGATGATCTCAGCAATGACATAGAAGAGGATTGGTGTCTTGGTCTTGGAGTGGTCTAATAGGTCAAGGGTCATGGTCTTGGTATTCGTCAACTGGAATATCTACAAGCATAATTTTGTGTGGGTTTTCCTCTCAAAGAGTGAGAGGTTTTTGCCCTGGTAGAAAGCCAACATCTTTTGTTCTTGTCTCTTTTGTTTTGGTGACTATTTGATGAACTAAAAGACACACTCTAATAATAACAAGAGAAGATTGTGATAATAAGGAAAAGTTAAAATACCTCACAAATAGTTATCATAGCAAGAAGAATCTCATTAACTTAATTTGCCCTAGATTCTTCAACATGGTCGGTGACTTGATATGTGATTTTTCGCAACGTGGGAACTTTGCCAGTTGGAGTTGTCGTCTGGTAAATTTGTAGGAATGGGCATTTGCGAGGTTTATAAAGGCTCGGTATGATTTACTTTTAATGTATGTGGGAGGAATTCAATGTGGTCATTAGAGGAGACATGCAACCTGCAAAACATCAACAATGTAGATCACCATTTAAATCACCTCACGAGACCTATAGTTGTAGTATTCTCCATAAAGAGAGGGAATTTAGAGATGGTGGACTTTTCTTGCAATAAATGTAAGGGATCAATACCTTTGAAAGCGAGCTATCAACATAGTATGCAATAGTTGGTTGTGTACACAATTCACTAAGCAGAGTGGTACCCTCTTCAGTCAGTATGATCGCATCTCCAATACCTCTTTTGTTGGGGAATTTGGCGTGATTGAAGAATCTAGAGCTCAATGAAAACCGATTTAGTGGAGGAATACCCAATATTTTTTTTTTTTGAATCTCACGTCTCTGTTGGAACTGAACCTATCCCATAGCTTTCCTATCTCACTCTACCATGAATCAGATTTGGTTTGATATCTTTTAATATTCTTAAACTAATAAACTAAATATTTTTTGGTAATAAATTAGTGTTTCAGTAAAATCACGAGAAAAAGGCATAGCCTAAGATCACAAGTGGTATTTAAACCACTCGCCTTAGGGTGCATTGGGTATACCAAAGATTTCCTAAATTTAAAATTTAAAAATTGAAAATTATATATTAAAATTTTCTTTGAAGTTTAAAGTCTTGAAAAGCATAGCATAGTATAGTAACATCACAATCAATTTATGTTAGTAAAATGCCAGACTACCTTATGGTTATTCCCATGCTTATTCTCAATATAGAAATATCATGGTATATAGTAAATTTTTTATCGTTGATGTGATATCTCTCAACCAATGTGGTATTATTTTTTCACATAAAAAGCATTTGCATAGTAGAAACAAAGTCATTTTGTAGGTGTATGTTGGGTGAACTCATATCAAATAATTGTACCATCTATGTTGACTTGATGGGGTAGGTTTGGTAAGGTTATATGTTGACTTGATGTTTTAGTTTTGGTAAGATTATGTGGTAGTTTGTACCACTAAATTCATCCTCTATTATGCATGCCATGAATTACAAGCATGTCACCTCCAAGAAGTTTGCAGTACACTACTTGCTTAAAGATCAATAAGGGTTAATGAGGTTTGACTCACTTGACCCCATAAATAACAAGTCCAAAATGGATTTTGATTTCCATGGGCACAAAATGAGGTATTCTAAATAACTATTGTCTAATAGTAGGTTTGCACCCATAATTAGATCCACAAATGTTGGAATTACCCAAGAAAGTTTCCAAAATGTAAAAATAGGTCAAACTTGGTGAAAAGGGATAAAAAGAATCAAAGGACCCCACCTAAGTGTTAGACATCCTAGTAAGGTCCCCAATTTATGATAATGTGAAGGGTATTACAAGGAAATGTTCGTCACATTAAGTAGTAATTGAGAGGTATTATTTTGTCATTGGGCAAGTTACACATGAATCTAGTGTGGGGTTGAACCACATAATGCACTCCCTATTCTAGATAGGCACATATTAGTAATCAAGGATGAAGGAGATGAAGATGCTAGATTAGATGTATACAGGGCAAGAGAAGGGAGGTGGAAACACTAGGGCGGCCTTATTGAGTTAAGAGGAGAGAGGTGACTATTCTAGGCTAGATTAGTGAGGACAAAAGAGAAAAGAGAGCAATAGGTGTTATTAGTATGATCATGTAGCTACAATTGACCACTTAATACTCATTTTCCTTTAGGAGAAGCATGGTTGTTGACTAAGATTCCATCTTAATTTGTCCCTACTCAAGATAATGATCCATGAGGATACCAACCAAATGAACAAAGTAGAAAAACGACCAAGATCTTGGAGACACGGAAGGAAAAGTGACTACCTTGAGTAGGCTCAATCTGTCAAGGAGAGTAAAAAATGAAGGATAGGAGAAGTACAACACCATCAACCCTTAATATAGCCATTAATATTACATACTAGAGGGTCAAGTTGGCCCTAAAAGGACTTATTCAAGTCAATGTTTAATTTGACTTGTTATATCCTTATTGAAAACCGTTACAGATGAGAAAAATTGTATTAGGGAACTGGTGAAATATTGATGATAGGGGAGAGACCTACATCAAGTGTTTGGATGATAATGGAACGCAAGATAGGAGAGGGAGAGTTATATCTCCCCTAAGCTAGTTGAGAAAAATGAGCATGTGACAAAGTGGTAAGCCCATGTGGAATTCCCTCAAAGATAATCATGTATTAAAATAAAATAAAAGTAAATCTTGATAATTATTCCCTAGTCATGCAAAATTTGGAGTAATAAGGAGAGGAACAAAACTTCGAAGAAGATAGGATACTAGACTAAAGAGACAAGGGATAAGCCTTGGAAGTGATATTTGGAAGGTAAGAAAAGGGAACAAGATAATAAAAACAAAATAATTCGTCCCCTGATGAAAAGAAGAGCTCTTCCTTAAAGGTATATATAATCATCGTCATTGCATCCAAATAAGGGCAGCCATGGAGGATGTGATACTTCAAGCCTCATGGGAGAAATGAAAATTGAAAGGGTGGTCATGGAGGATTTTCTAATTCAAGTCTCATGGGAGAAATGAGAAATGTGTATTCATTATCTCGGTGCCAAGGTATTAGGGAATTTCAATGACTTTGAGAGGTCTTAGTCTTATATTTTTAAAACTTTAGATGGTCCAAGGAGTGGTTGAAAAGTGCATAGTGCTAAGGGTATGACATACATGAGTTGTTATGATGTTACAATGATTCATTTGATCATGAAGTCGTTGTAGAAAATCTCAACAAAGAACAAATTCACTACATTAACCTTTCATTTATTGAAAAATGGTATGTTTGGAAGGTTAAAGGAAAGGAATTGGGCAGCTTACCAAGAATCGTAGGGGAGAACCCAAAGAGGGATTCAATTATGAGATCATTTTGATTAGGGCTTGCCCTAAGTATATCTATAAATTACCTTTGCGAGGAGTGAGAAGAGAGGACTTAGATAAAGGGAGCAAGAGGAAGTTGAGGAAGCTATGGTGTGAACCATTATAGGATGAAAGAGGATAGGAGGGTCAATTTTTTTTTCCAACTTCCAAAAATTGCTTCACTCCAATGAGAGGGAAAGGTGCATTCAACATGAATCAAGATAAGAGGGGGATCATGCATGGGTTGGTTTGGAGAGATACTTATATGATGAATTAGAAGATTGGTGTCAAGTTCAATGAGGTTAGGGAGGAATCCTATGGAGGGAATTCCTTCTTAGGATATGAAACAATCATAACTTTGATCTAATAAGTAGTGGATATTGGTTTTCTTAGGAACTTCTACATCATGTGGTTTTTTTCTATGATATTAATAGGTTAGATAAGAGAGGGATCGACATGAGCCATCTGCTTTTCCTCAAGGGAAGGAGTTTAATCCTATTCATCCTCAGAGAAAAACTAATTTTCATAGAATACTTAGAAGAAGAACCATGGCATGGGTACCTTGTTTATATCAAGTATAACTTTAAATTCTTCTACAACCATGGTTTTGGGTTTGGTAGAGAGATTGGACTAGTGTTTCTCTTAATTTATTTACTTGAATATTCACCAATATTCGATATTGTTTGTATCCCGCTTGCTATATTTGCTCCACATATTAGAGGGTTTAGGTGGAAAGGTTGGGTTTCTCCTCTTTTAGTGTGGAATATGGTTAGAGTGTCAATTTAATTGTGGGTGATTTTGTCACTCCATCATGTGTTGCATTTCTATTGGAGTTTTGGTTTTTAGTTTATTTGGATTTTATTTCTCCCACAACAACCTCAATGTAGGTGTTATTCATGCATAACATATGGTTGATTGTATATTTTGTTGATATGGGGTCTTCAAGAAAGACTTTGACTCTATTTACCTAGTCAAGGGTCCGTTTAAAAATTCTAGAACTCGTTTCCTCGAGTATCTCTAAAGTGAAATCATGTAGATCTTTATGCCATCAACGTATGAAAGTTGAAGGAGTATAGGTCAACGAGAAAACTTACCATAGTCATCTGATCTAGGCATGTCAAAGTGTTGGATAAACTACTCTACTAATAGGTATAGGCTTTGCATCAATGCCTCATAGAGGTCACATAACCAAAAAGGGAGTTACATATTACATATTATAGAAAAACTTTATTTGAGATGTCGTTATCATAGATGAACTTGGAGCAATCCATGGTTAAAGTATCCAAGTGATGTCAAGGGTTTTCTCTAATGTTGCCCCACAAATTTGCATAATTTTGTTAGGCATGGAGGAAGTTGCATCTGTACAATATAGGGCATGAAATGTTATTTA
Organism: Pinus taeda; assembly: GCA_000404065.3. NCBI lineage: Eukaryota > Viridiplantae > Streptophyta > Pinopsida > Pinales > Pinaceae > Pinus > Pinus taeda. Next base: position 21,907 of record APFE031180234.1, read on the forward strand.
GATTCCTAATCAAAAGAAGAATGTGTTTTAATACACCTCCTACCACCAAGATTTAGCTTTTAACTAGGGTATTCTCTAGGCGAAAGTATTATTGTTAGAAAGGGATACCTCATCCAAACTTTGCATAATTTATTGGGAGCGGGGCTTAAACTGAAGCATGGAGGAAGTTGCATCTGTACAATATAGGGCATGAAATGTTATTTAGATTCCTAATCAAAATAAGAATGTGTTTTAATACACCTCCTACAACCAAGATTTAGCTTTAACTAGGGTATTCTCTAGGCGAAAGTATTATTGTTAGAAAGGGATACCTCATCCAAACTTTGCATAATTTATTGGG
>APFE031180247.1:0-14088 GCA_000404065.3 Pinus taeda
GGAAGTGCTATTGGTTTCCTGGTGGAACATCATAGTGTTGGGTGATCTAAGCTTTTCATGAGGTGAAGAAGGGCTTCCATGCTGGGAGGATGACGCTGGGTCAGATCAATGGGTTGTAATCCTCTCTTCTAATATTTGCATCAATAAAGCTATTCAAGTTTTCCTCCACATTATTGTATGTTTGGTAATATATATGAATTTGTGTGGTCAATATATATCTGGTCCTATATTGTTTATGATTGTAGATCTCTGCACTTTGAAGGTATTATGCTGCCTTGACTTTACAGGTACTCTTTGAAGCGGAGTGGTCAAGGAAAGAGCGGCAAACATCCGTCAGTGAGGAGAAGGAACAAGCAAGGAGCCGAACGAAAGATTGAGGTTGGTATTCTTTGCTCCTATCCTATCTACTTCTCATAAAGGAAAACGAAAGTAACTTTAATCTGTTTGTTTCTAAGATAGTTACCCATCTTAGTGGGACTAGCAACTCTGCATAGACACTAGATTTCCCAATAACAATAGGGTAAATGAATCCAATGTCTAGCAATTTTTGTAGATCCCTATTCACTGATACTGCTATATGAGGTTACATTTTTTGAGCCATTTGTTTAACCAATTTTGCATCTGGAAATACTGTCAAATGATGGAACACTAGAGAAGGGTTAATTATAGGCATATCAAAATAGGACCATGCAATGTTGATACTATGTTTTTGGAAAACCTTTATGAAATTCTTATTTTCTTTGAGAGTTAAAGATGATGCTAGGAAGATTATCGTTGAAATATCTGGTGTCCCAATATTAGTCTCCTTAAAAGTTTCCACCAAGGTTGTTGATTTTTCTTGATATCTTGTCATAATAGGAAGGTCAAATCCTTCCTATGAAGGAACCTAAGAGAGGTTTTCACCCTCTAATATTTCCTTTACTTTTGCTATTTTTGGATCCAAAAGTTCCACAATGTGGTTTTCGTGAGTGGATTTCTTGATAACTTATATTTTCATTTTCATGATTGAAGGATTTGACTGTATCCCCAAAGTATGCTTTGACATCTAGTTCCATAATAAATCCCTCTTTATTAGATCTTAGTGGCTTCTTGTCTCTTAGTCCCATGAACTCAACGATAACTTCATCATTTTTTAATAAATCCAAAACTAGTAGCCCTTGTTTGTTCCAATTGATTAAGACAGGATAAGCTAGCATGATGACATTGTTTGATGATGTGGATATGTAGGATACTTCAATTATTGTGCAAATGGTGCTACCAAGGAATAACTTGTTAATATCTAATGAATCATCCTTAATGGCACCCTGTTTAAAAATATTATCAATGATAGAAGTTTCAATCACATGTTTAGATTTACCCTTAGAAGTAGTGGTCTTATCTAGTTTTCCAAACCAATTCCTTTACAATTTGTAGCTTTCTTTGGAGAGATGGATATTTTGATTCCTTGTCCTTTGGGTCCTATACCATGATTATCTATATAACCCATTTGTTTAATGAGTGGATATCCCTTAGTATATTGATCATTAGGCACTAGGGCAGGTTATTCCTCTCTGTACACCCATTTAGTGAGGTCCTCTTCAATTGTCTCTTTATCTAGTTCTCCCCAACATAAGAATATTTTATGTGAACATTTTATTCAATGTTGTGACCAGAGTAACTTGTTTTCTGATTTGGGGGTTTCCATATGATTTAGGAGAAGGAAGAAGTTATCCCATGCAAAAGGAGATTTCTAAATCATATTCTCCTATAGTTTTTTGTTGTACTTGGACCTTGATCTTGGATTCAAGAAATTTTGTGTTGTATAATGAAGAAACTCTATATGGATCCACATGAGCTACCTCATTGGAAGGGAATTGGTATGCCTTTTTACATTTATCTTCTAGGTGCTTACCATTTTGATAAGGTTTCAAGATCTCCACAAATGCTGATTTATGTGTCAATATAAGGAAATCTTATACACTGGTGAATTTGGAAACAACGAATTTCATGGCATGAACCCATGCTCAACTTAGGAGGATATTGTAAGGTAGATCAAGGTCCAACACTTGACATTTGATATCTCTTGTAACTAGACCAATTTGCACTCATAAAGTGATGACTCCTCCAGACTATAATTTTGTTCCATCTTAACCCTTGATATTTAATTTGATATCTTAATCCACAACTTCATTAGTGTATCCCAATTATTTAACGAGATTTAACAAACAGATATTTTGAGCTTCTCCACAATCTACTAAGACTTGTTTGACCTTTTTTTTGGTGGATATAGACTTCTATGCATAGTGCATAATCATAATATGGTATGAGTGGAAGGTTATCTTCGGTAAAGCTCATATTGTGGGGTGCGGAAGGATTTCCTACCATATCTTCCAATGTACCTATGCTTAGATCTATTTAAACAAAAGGGGTCTTCATTAGGCTATCTAATAGAGTGTAGTTAGTAGATGATCAATAGGTAAAGGATGATGCCCCCTAGAGGGTTTCCTTGCCTCATTTAGTGATAATTGCAAATTAGTTTTTCTATTAGGGATGATAATGGTACCTATATGTTATTAAATCTATTAAACTTCTTGTACAATGGAATAATAAGAAAAGTTGATGACATTATAGCTCTTTCCCTTCCCCAAGCCATTCTTCTTCTCATGATCAGGGATGGGATCCATAAATATTTTTAAAGCATGGTTTGATGTGTTGTATTTCTCATTGATGCTAACCTCACCCTTATCTTTCAAGTGTTGGATGATGATTTTGAGTTTCATGTAATTATGTCCTTTGATGCAATGGTACATACAATATTTGTTTTATTTACAATAAGATGGTTTAAATTGTAGTTCATCATGTTGTTCTAGTTCTAGTAGTTTAATTAAGTTTGATTGTATTAGTTTCTTACATTTTGTTTCAATAGTCTCATCTAAGGGAGTATATTTTCTTCGAGGAATTTATTCTCCTCTCGAGGTGTTAGAATTTTTGACGAGTTTTTCCTTGTGATGAAGCTTGGATGTTTTGAACAGGCTTAGAATCTACAACTCCATTGTTAACTACATTTTTTTTCTTAGCCCAGATAAATGTCTTATCATTATTTCTTGATAGTGAGTATTTGTTTTCTTTATAAATTTGGACTATGCCCTTAGTGATAAGAACCTTCTCTATGGTGATACCCTTTTCAATGGTTTTAGTAAAACTTTTAGCACATTGTAATTGTAAATGAAATGCCATTTCTTTCATTTAAGTTTGTACAAACATGTTAATTAATTGTTTTTAATAGGGTATGGGAATTAGTTATATACCTAGGGGGATAATATGGGGTACAAAGGGAGGTACCCAATATTATCCCCCTAGGTATATAATAGAATTTGCTAGCCATGTTTCTCCATCTTTGGAGGAAGGAATGAAAAATTTCTCCATTCTTTTCTCTATTGTATAAAGATTAGTCATGGAAATCTTGTGTTCAATGTTGTATGAAAAATGACTAATTATTTTTTATGCAATGTTTTGACTCAATATTTAACATATTTTTAATATTAATCTAAAACGCGATTTAGGGTATTTTCACTCTTCAACTCCTTACCAAGGTAAAGGTTTTAGACCCTCTAGAATATTTTTAAAATTTACATATGATTAGCTCCATACGTGTGAGAAAGATTATGGGATTTGTGTGAGTGTCAAAGTTTATGAATGATGTTTCATTGTCAAGTTTACCACTGAAGTTTCATTATTGTGTACACGAATATATAAAATTTAAATTTCTGTGTTGTATGTTTTTTTAGATAAATATATTAATGTTTTATAGTTTTATTCTTGTGTAATAATTTTGTAATAAATATATAAATGTTTTATGATGTGTATTTTGAATTTTATTTAAAAAACAATTAAAATAAAATAAAATTTAGGTTAAGGATGGTTCCATTCCTATTCTATTTATTTATTATTCCATGATGGGAAGAGAAAGGTGGGGCATTTTGGTAGAAGAAAGGATACATAAAACATTGGAATAACAATTTAAGTCATAGTATAGTATTTGTTGTAAATTTATAATAAATTCATATTTATTTAATTTTTATATTAATTTTTTGGGTATATTTTGTGTTGTAATGGGCTCTTTTTATTACTTTAATTTCTTTTTGATATCCAATATTAATTTCAATATTTCTGGTTATTAGGTTTATAACATTAAAATTTTAATAGAAAATTAGAAAATAACTTTTTAGTATATTTTAAAAACCGGTAAGATTTATTGTGATGAAGTATTAATAAAATATTGAAGAATGGTTTACCTATCATATTGATATAAAAAACTAACTTTTAAAATATGATAGGATATTGTAGAATCCAAAAATTGTAGTAAAAAAGTCTCTAAAGCTAATCAAAGTACTGGGAAGAATAATATTAAGTATATCTACACAATCTAAGTTCAAGTTTCCAAAACTATTATTGATTGTGGAATTTTATATGAGATTTCTTAAATAAACAAATCATAAAAAAATGGCCGTAAGATTAACAACCAACATGACTTTATTGAACTGCCCCTTTTGGATAAATTTTCCTACTGTGAGAAAAGAAAAAAAAACAATGAAAAAAATATTTATATTATTATTATATTATAATTAATAATATATATATAATTAAAAAAAATTAATAACAATTGCCCAAAATTAATTAATACGTAATAATAATATTTTTAAATTTTAAATCTGTAATACTCTCTTTATCTTTTGGTTTTATTTGAATTATTTTGTTATAATAAAGATATATTAATATAATATTTAACAAATTCAATGATAATATAATATATAATGATTTGAATGAATAAAAGAAACAGAAAAAAAAACCGAACATTACAATCACAAAACCTGTAAGTCTGAAAACACAGTTGCCTTCATCGCCATGGTATTTCTGAGGGCCCAGAATTCGATGATTGCTTCGCAGCCACCTGCTTTGGTGTTCGTTCCTTAACCACTTGCTTACATGCTCGCCTTTCACACGTCGACTTTGGTTGCGTTTTACATTCACTCGCCACATTTAATGGTGATTTCCTGCTACTCACCCCACCATTTGTATTTGGCAGCTTTTGACGTTCTGTCAACTCTTGGATCTCAACATCTTTAGATTCAAGATGCTTTTTCAGGCCATTCATGGCACTTTCTAATTCCTTTATTCTCTCTTGAAGCTGCCCATTTTCTTCTGTACATTTGCTAATTTCAGTCATCAAGCCATTGTTTTTCTGCTTGAGGCCTGTGTTTGCCTCTGCATTGTCCAAAATTTCATTTCGTAAATCAACCAGCTGATGTCGTAAATCAAATATATGGCCTTCTTTCTTCTCTTCCACGGCCCTAGAAGATTCGAGATCCTTTCTCGCAGAATCCAGGGCTGTTTCCAAATCCTTCACTGTGGCCTTAAGATTTACCTTTTCTTCATCTGAAACCAAAAATCTTCTATCCATTTCACTTTGTAAGGAGTTCTTTTCCTTTTCTAGAGACACTTTTGCAGCAGCAAGCGATGAAACTTCACTTTGTAAAGAGTTCGTTTCTTTTTCCAGAGACAATTTTGCAACTGCAATTGACGAAACTTCACATTGTAAGGAATTCCTTTCCTTTTCCAGAGACATTTTTGCAGCAGCAAGTGATGAAACTTTACTTTGTAAGGAGTTCGTTTCTTCTTCCATAAACTTTTTTGCAGCAGCAACTGATGAAAGTTGATTTTGTAAATCTGCGTGTAGTGATTCGAACTCCATCTTCTGTTCTTCCTTTTCATGCAATATTTTGTGATGGATTTCCTGCAGCTTTCCAAATTTGATGTTCAGCTCCTCAACTTGTTTGTTAAGTCTAACATTTTCAGCCACACATTTTTCAGCTCTCTGATTTTGCTTTTCCAACAAACACTTGGTACTCTCTAACTCCTTCTGTAGTATTTCATTCTGCTTTTTAAGAGCAACTTCTATTATCTTGCACTTGTATGGCTTAATTATATCTGCTTCTTGTTGGACACCTTCAGTTGCAGGTTGCTTAAGGTTGTTAATTGCATTTTCCAATTCTGCAATTTTCTTAAGCGGGGAGACTTTGTCCGGCAGGGAGGTTTTATCATAAACTCTGAATTTGCTGGAACTGAATTTTACTTTTTCTTCATCTTTAATCGCCAAACCACTTTCTGCGCTGGAAAATCTTGGCCCGCCACCACTTTCTGGTTGGGAAAATCTTCGCCCGCCGCCTCTGCCTCTGCCTATACCTCTCGCTTCCATCGTCTCGTTGTACAACTCGTGAAAGCTTAACAACCTTTAACAGACACAAACGAAATGACAAAAAATAAATTGATTGACAATTTAAAACTATATGCGCGCTTTTCCTTAGCTAACACTCTGTATCAAGGGAATGAGCAATGTGATGTGAGTGATATTAGAGACATCTGACTGCTCTGTAAATAAATACTCATACGTTAATAATTTCAAAAAAAGATTGGCCGACTAAATTAACGTCACATCGCTCATTGGATATTTGGTGGAGTAACAAGCTAGTGACTTCCCTATGCTCGTTTCATGGGAACTATGCTCGTTTCATGGTTCCCAACTCAGTCTTGGTTTTGATTCTTTTGGAATAATAAAATTATGTTTAAATTATAGTTAGGGATTTTTTTATTATTTATTTGGCTTTTTTTTTTGTTGATTTTGAATGGGATTTTTTGGCCCATTTTTTATAAAGTTATTTATTGCTAAATTTTACACTGGATATTTTTTAAAATGTATTGATTTAAGATTTTTATTAAGGTTATAATTTTTATCGAGTTTATTTTTAGTTTTAATTTTTTATGGTAACGTGTTATGGTTATTATTTTATATGTAAATTTATGGGTTAAATTTGTATGATTAATGTGGTATTTTGTTTATTGTCTTGTTTGGTATTTTGATTAAGGGATAATATTCACAACGATTTAATGACTTGGTTTTAAGTATTATTTTTCTATGGTGCTTCTTCATTGATACAACTTCTTCGTGGGTTAATGTCTACGAATAACAAGTGTTTCATATGTTTGTTATGGATCTATATTTAGAGGGAGTTGGCCTTGAGCTTGATCCACCCATGGTACTTGTGTATTGTTACAATTCAACATACAACTCTATGACAAATGACACACGTACCTTGTCAAATTCCTTGCTCTAGGATTTTGGTTAAAAGGACCCATATATGTAGGACTTAGTAATCTCATCATGGTGTTCATGCCTCCCTACAACTGCACATGTAGCTCCATGGTTTGAATTTCGAGTAATAATGTGGGTACCAAAGCAAAAACTATAGTCTAGGATTTAAGTTAATGACCCCCATATTGTTTGGTAGTTGGCCTTAGATTTTATCTCTCTACATTGTCTGTGCAATGTTACAACTCCAAGAGTTGATTTAGTACAAATGATGTGCATACCTTGCTAAATACTATAGCTCAATAGTTTGGTTAAGAACTCATAATCTTAGATAATTGCTCTTGATTTTGATCACCCCCATGGTTCTTGTGCATCTCTATAACTTCAAATACAACAACATTGGTTGAATTTATACCTACAATATAGTTACCTCGTTGAATGTTTCAATGATTAATGACCCATATCCATGAGAAATTGCTGGATTTCAAACCCCTCATGGTGTTCATGAATCACTAAAATTCCATATACAACTCCATTGATTGATTTTGCACAAATGACATGGATACCCTGCTATATGCTTCGATTTAGCATTTTTGTTTAGGGTTCAGAGTTACAATTAGTTGGTTTTGAGTTTCATGCCGCCCTTTGGTGTTCATGTTGCTACTACAATTTTATGTACAACTTTGTGGGTTCAATTTCAACCAACAAAATCAATACCTTATTGAATCCCTTGGTGTAGAATTTTGTTATTTACTAATATTCACATGTAGTTTTCTTCAAGTTCAATCCAACTTGTAGTGCCCATGCATTGTGGCAACTCGATGAGTTGAATTTATATAAATGATTTGAGTACCTATTTGAATGCATTACACTTGGATTTTCATTAAGAACCAATACCCATGAGTAGCCAAAATTGAGTTTGGCTACCTCATTGAATGTCCCAAACTCTTGTAATTTATATCTTGTTAGACTCTATTATGCAAGGGTTAATTCAATTCATCATGGTATCCAAAAGTACCAGGGAAATTATTGCTTATTCAACTTATGTCTTAAATACTTTTACCCTCCTTTTCCCACCATCAATGATCAAATTTGAAGCGCATCTCTAGTTTCAATTTAAAAGGTTATATCCATCCATCTCTTCCATGATGAAAAAGTTCAAAAGTAGTTGTACTCCAATAATAAGTATCAACAAGTACACACTTCATAAAACGAAATGCTAAATAAAATATTATTATTTAATTTTATTACAATGTTGAAAATAAACCAATCACAAAATGTAAATTTTACTTATAATATCAACTAACGATAAACATGCTTTGTAATTTCAAATGCGAACCAAACCATAAATAGTTTAGCAAAGTGTTAAATAGTAAGATATACAATATATTTTAGGTCTCATCATGACTTCGAATATCGAGTGTATAAATCTTCATTATATGTGCCCCTCCCAAGCGGGCAGGGGGGGATGATTTCATTTAAAATGCATTAATTTAAAAATATAAAAATCATAATATAATACTTATTCTTAAAAAATATGAATATCTTAAAGCAACAAAAACTATGAAATCACAGGTACAAATGACACAGATGATTCTATTTAGTCAATAACTTAAATGAAATATAAGTAAAAATGAAGAATGAAAAGTCCATATGTAATTTATCCTTCAAAGACCATAACTAGTGTTTCACCTCATATTGTTTGGGGTTTCACATATTGATTTTCATCACATTGTTAGAGCTTGCTACTAGTTTCTTAGATCCATTTTGATGGATTTAGGGTACACAATATCTTTAATTTGTTGAAGATGCTACTTCTTTGTTGAGTTGGTATTTTGGGTTAGAGCGGAATCACTTTTACTTAGTGGATGATTGTGGTTAATGATCTCCTTATGGTTGTGGATGCTATTTTTATGCATTTGGATTACTCTCCTGAGATGTAGATGCTTGTTATTTTGTGCGTCATCTTATTTTTAGAGCATTCTAGTGACATTATATGATGATGTTATGAAGTTAGTTTGTCACTAGGAGGGGTTGTTCCACATGATCCTCTTATGTTGGATGTGTGACCGGGGATATATTTTATGATTAGATGAGGTTAAAACTTTCTAATGTCCCCTTTACTTATGATGTTCATGCGGTGGTGTAATGCATGTTTCCTTCTGTGACTTTCCTAGGTAATATAACATTGCGATATTAAATATCACTGAGGGGGAAGGTGTTTGATGAATTTAGTATCCTCATTGATGTACTTATCCTAAGTTTGATTTAGAAGGGAGATTGAGTGGGATATGGAGGGGTTATTACATTTTCCCTTGATGATATAGAATTTTCTAGAGTTGGTTGATGTATATGATATGTCAATGCATTGGCGGTGGTGTACGTGTTCAAGCCTAGGTGGAACTTTTATTTTGTTGTTATCATGGTAATGTTTTACTAGCAAAATGAAACTTTACTAGGAAGATATAACTTTTATACATGGTATAACACTTTCGTGGAGTGAACCCCCTCATTAACACACATGTTCATGATGATTTAATTTTTCCAATTATTATTTGGAAGGTAGAGTATGGTTATATAAGAGAATTAGATTTTGTGCACACATATCAAGGATTATTTAATCATTATTATGGCTAGTTGAATATATATTTTAAGTACCATGCTTCAATTAGCATCCTTGAACACTAAGAATAATATATTGAGGATGATTAAAACTTGATGGAGCACTCTTCAAATGCATGCATGTACTATTTCACTATTTTGGGAAAGGAGGGTACACTTCTCTAGAATGTACCTTTTTGTGCACATGGTTTTGGTAAATTAAATAATGGTTTTGTAAACCAAGATATGGTATTTGCACATTATTTGAAGAATTGTAATCACATTGAATTATTTCACTAGGGAGTTGACTTGATAAAAATTAATGTGGTTGAGATGGTTTCAAATTGAGGATAATGTTTTATGTTTTTATATTTCCCACATGCTTCTTAGCTTTCCCACCTATACAAGTACTGAGCGTAACCACCTTGGAAAATATTTTATGATTATTTGGATAAATTCATTTCAAATTTGATGAAATGAGATGATTGTACATTGGAGGAAACAATTTTAGATTTTTGGGAAGTTGTTGAAAATCCCAAGATACACTATACATCATGCATGTGATGATAGGATGTGCCCCATCTATTTGGAACTTTGCACACTTTTCTATGAAGTTTGTTGGAGGAACCTACTCTAACTCCAACTATGGAAAACAATTATTTGTTGACCTAGTTCACACACACCTTTCCACACTTTTTTCACATGTGATAATAGGATGTGCCCCTCATGAGAGACCCATTTTCCCCATGAAGGATATTTGTTGCACACATGTTCATGCACCTTGATGCGCCAAATAGTAAACACCTCTTTATCACTTTGTTATAGTTTTGACCATTTTCACCTTCTAGAAGCCTTTATAGTCATCCTTTTTGCATACCTTTTGTCACCATTGTTCGGGAAATTAATTGTTTTAAGGAAGCAACTAACTACGGAAATTTAATTTGTCAACTCGAGGTTTTGTCTAATTATTTGAAGGTTGTTTGCAAGGTATATGCAAGAGGGAATGGTGAAACTAACAATAACTAATTCTCTAACAACAACCAAAGTAACTACAATGGAGGAATCAAATATTAACTTGGAACTCACATTTAAAAGATCTAACTTTCACATAAACTATACCTCCTATAAATCATTCAAAAATATCGAATTCTAATTTTATTCTTTACATGAAACGACAAGGAAATTTGTTGGATGCTAAATTGCTACTTAAGAAACAAAAATCATAGAATTGAAGGAACAACATTAAGAAACTATACTATTCGTAATATAAAAGAATAGATAACAGGAAAATAAACTCAACCTATGTGGAAACATCAATGATCTAGTGATAACCTTCAAGGAACAATAGTAAATTGGCTTATCTAAAGAGAAATCCTCGCAAACTGATGTTACGACTATCGATATTGCCTCTACTCAAAATGAAGCACTCGATTTTGCAATTAATATAATAGGTATATGATTGGCATATAATGATAAAATGGAAAGTGATACAAATGAAGACAACGCCTCTTCCAAGGGAGAACTCGGACCACTGGAATTAGACTACCTCGTAGGAGAAATCAGAACAATAAATTAACTCTTAACAACATAAACTTGCATTATATTCTAAAAGAATGATTACAATGCTTTAGTGGGTTTATCAAATGTATACAAAATATTACATCCAAACATCTCTCATTCAGGACATAAGTCCTCATGTTTATACCACAACCAAAAATTATAAAAACAAAAAATCTTTTAACAAAGAGAAATTTTAAGAATCTAAATATTCTCAAGATGCTCATTTTCAGTTACAAAAGAGCCTTAATATTTCCCAAATGAGAGAACCAAGGGATTTTCCCAAAAAAATATCTCTCATATAAGAATAGGTCTCACTTTTTGCTATAGTTAGTTGAGATAGCATCGTGCTATCTGATTTCATGACGAATAGATCCGGAAACAACATCAAGTTCTAGCTATCACAAAACCCCTATTCATAATAATTATTCAATCATAAGAAAATAATTCTTTTGCAACTGACATAGTTTTTTAGAAAGGTGAAATGACGAGTAAATTAATCCCTTCTAAAACCTATATTATGCAAGTTAATATATTGTAAATGTAAGAAAAAGATAAGAAAACAATATTAAAAATAAGAAATGGGATAGCTAAATCCTAACAATTGTGGGACCAAACATCACCCCCCCAATTGAAAATTTTGCATGTCCTCATGTAAATAAATGATTAACATGTAAGGAAAATAACGGGTAGGATTCATAGGGCTCTTCTCCTCTAATCCTGAACCCACTCCTAATCTTGATTTCCTAGAAGGCCGCATACTTACTTGCCTCTCACAGTTCATAATCATATTTTTAGTAAGGTTGGGGACACCAAATTATTGGACACCTGTACCTGTATCCCATCCATTTGATCCCAAAATCCATCACAATATTAACATAATATTGCACTCTACACATAACTTGTTGGAAATTATATAAACCAAAAGGTTCCATGTTTTTTATTTCTCTATATGTCACTTGCCATCTCATCTTGTTTCACAGATAACTTCATCTCTTATTTCTTCTAGTTGTTCTCACCTTGAGTGTAACACATCATTATGAATTTTCCTAGGTAAGGGAGAAACATCGGGATTCTCTATAAATGCGTTATGGTAGAGAACTGTAGTGAATGGATTTTTTGACTCACCCCTAACCCAAAGATCAATATTATCCTCTCTTCACTAGAAAGCGTGATAGGATTTTCCCCACATTATCTGGTTTAATGCAAACAATATAAAAGCCTGGAATTGGACATCTTCGATGAATGGGACAATGTTTTCATTTACATGTTCTTCCATGTAGGAATTTAAAGGGTAAGTTCCTCAGATAGAACACCAAAAGGACACCGCTCACAAACAGATCACAGATCAATACACCAGTATTTTGACGTGGTTAAAACCCTCAGAGAGGGAAACAGTCCACGGCCTGCGCCAACGTGGCTACTACAGGCAATTTATTAATAAAAGAATGAAAATTTACATAAGCTTCTCTCATGCACGGTGAACCTACAAATGACCCTCCATGCGCTTTAAATAGAATTCATGGACCAATCGGGTGTCAAGCCACGGATCAAGTGTCGGTAATACCGAGGAGAGAATGAACCGTCGGATCACTACATATCGTGACCGTCGGATTGTAAGTTACACAATGTACAACGGTAAAGAAACACACTTTACCTAACTCTATACTAGACCAAGTTGAACTTAACTATTTCCTATGTGTCGGAATATCCTAACATCCCCCCTTAAGAACAACTTGGGATAGAATTGAAGGATTTACAAATATGACACAATAGGAGAAGGAAGAAGGCACTAGAGCCTATCCCCCCTTAGTGACAACTTCCTGAACTCCAACCATAAATCGAAGTTTAGTAAACTTCGCCTCTATGAGAGCCTTTGTGAAGATGTCGGCAACCTGATCATCTGTTGAACAATATTGCACTTCAAGAACATGGTCATGAATGAGCTTTCTGATGAAGTGCATGTGAAGTTCAATGTGTTTGCTGCGCTGATGCTGAACTGGATCTTTGCAAAGCTGAATGGCACTTTGATTATCACACCAAAGTGTAGTCCGATGCTGCTGCTCAAAGCCAAATTCTGATAGGATCTGACGAAGCCACAAGGCTTCCTTACTAGCTTCCACGGCACCACGATACTCTGCTTCTGCTGACGAAAGAGAAATGGCGGCCTGTTTCTTACAAGCCCATGTAATAGGTCCTGAACCAAGAGTGAATACATAACCGGCAGTAGACTTCCGATCATCAGGTCACCAGCGCAATCGGAATCAGTGAAACCAACCAATAGAGGAGATGCTTCAGCACTGTAATGAATGCCAAATTGAACTGTACCGCGAACATAACGAAGTATTCGTTTAGCTTCTTTCCAATGACTTTCACGTGGGGTTTGCATAAACCGAGCAACAAGACCAACAGCAAAGGAAATATCAGGACGAGTATGGGTTAAATACAAAGTTTTCCTACAAGTTGACGGTATATGGTAACATCAACTTCAGGGGAAGTACAAGTGACTGAAAGTTTGACTCCAGACTGAAAGGGAGAAGGAGCTGGCTTACAATCTTCCATGTGAAAAAAGCGTAGAAGATCATAGGCATACTTGGATTGGGAGAGGAAAATACCTTCCTTGGACTGCAAGACTTGAAGACCGAGAAAATAATGTAAATGTCCTAAGTCTGTCATTTCAAACTTCTTTTTAAGGCTGGACTTCACATGGTTAATAAGGTTGGGATCACTACCAGTGAGGATAAGTTCATCAACATAAAGAACAAGAATGATAAGAGACTTGCCCTCTTTCTTGGTGTAGACAA